>APFE031486012.1:0-46912 GCA_000404065.3 Pinus taeda
TCCTAGCCCCTTTTATCCCTACAAATTCGTCTCCCCTAGCCTTCTTCTCCATTTTCTTAGCCTCTTTTACCATAAATTGACCTGAAACCCTAATTTGAAGTTTTAAAGCTAAATACTTAGCAGTTTGCAGAATTAAAGTCTCAAAATTCATATTTTGCAAGCGGCAAAGTGATCCTAAAGTTTCAACGATTGTCAACGGTGGGATCTTCAAGGCCTTAGGCCTAGGGTTTGACCTCTAAACCTTTGTTTTCTGCAGTTTTATTACAGCGAGCCAATTACTAATAATTAGGCCCTAAAATCACAATCTAAATGGTCAAAGTCATTTAAAATTGCAAAATCTTTATTTTCACAAATATCTGGCCTCTTGGGTATTTGAGTTTTGGCCTAAATCTAACATTTAAGCTTAATGGATTTTTCTGCATAACTGAAATTTTCTGCAGTTCTGAAATCTCTGAATCAAATTCTTAATAAGGGACAAAAACAGAATTTTTCAATTTCTGACCAAAAAAAAAAAACTATTTTTGGAAATATTGGGCATCTATTTTTGGTTTGATTAGTTTGCTGCTTTGTGGTTAACTCGCCACTGTAATAAACATATCAGTTCTGAAAATTGCTAAATCAAACTCTCTAAAAGCCCTAAAATTAAAATTTTCAATTTCAAGTGTATTTTGCTATTTTTTGGCATATAGGCCAGCGATTTTTGGCAGTTTTATCTTGTTGATCTGTCTTTACTTACTGCTCAAAATCAAGAAATCAGATCTGAATTTTACTGAATACATCATCTTAAAGTGATCTAAATAAGTTGAATTACATTTGTTGGTCATTAGAATTTCAGTTTTTTATGTGTTGGGCAAGTTTCATCATTTGAAGTGGTTTATGCACTACTGTTACAACATTTTTAAGATTTGATTTTTCTGAAGTAGTGTCGTTGGTATAACTATAAACTATCATAAATTTGTGATCAACATCTTGATTGACTATTTTTAGCATTTGGCATCTTGGGTTACTTAGTATCTTGTCGAATATTGTTGAAATTTACACTTGTATCTCTAAGCATTTTATCTTGTCTAATGATTGCAATTCACTATTGTTAAGTACTCTTAAAAGGATTCTAATTAAGTACTTAAACAACTTAAGAAAATCTTAGCTCAAGGTAAATCTCAACTCTTAATCTCTTGCATAAGCATACTAGACCTATATTTGCATTAATAATTTACCTCCTTGCATAAGCTAGGTTGATAGAAATATATAAAACAACCCTTCTTATTTAGCTTGAGGGGCCTCGGCAACTCTTCGGTGGTTAACACAGTGACCTTGCAGTCGTCAGAGAGACAGTCTCTGCAGTACCAGAGGCATCGGGTGATAGAAGCCTAACAGAAGGTATCGTTAATCAGGCCCTAGCCTACTTCCTGTTAACCTCTTTCCCACAACCTACCTTGAGACCAACTTCAAAATAGTTAAAGGAAGGTTACACTTAGACCAGCCATTTAACTAAAATTTACCAAGATCATTGCATCTCATATAGGTCCTAGGATTTGCATATCATATATGTTAGTCAACCAATCAAGCAAAGGGTGTCCATCCGGTCATTCAGTTCCAATTCATAAGAAGCAAGAATTTGTGACTCCATTAAGGCACTGGCCTCATAATAGAAAATCTAATTTAATCAATAATCTTGCTTAACTTCAACCAAGTGGCTAGGCCAATCATCTATGTCTCCAAAGTAAGTTGATTCTCGAATTGCTTTCCTCCACTTCATTCCATAGGACTACCCCCCATAATCTGTTGAAGGGAGACAGCTAGAACAGAGTGGGTGGGGATCAGAGTGACAACCCTCGTCCTTAGCATTGTCGCGGTGCATGTACAATCGGGCGACAACACATCCTATTGACATGAAATGGTGCAAGCCATCAATGGTGCCCTTAAATGATACAGGAGCCTTGACTATGACAAAGCTAGAAGAATGGGACCTGGATAGGGAAAGAGCCAAAATCTATAGTGCTCTAATAAAATTTACAAATGACTAGAGCAAACATGGGGTATCCATTGTACATGATAGTTGGACACGTGTTAAAGGCAAGCCACTAAAATTGTTACAAGACTAGTATTAATATTGTAGAAACCTTAATTAAAACCATTCAAGAGATTGGGCCATACAATGTCATTCAAGTCATCATTGATATTGTTGCTAATTGTAATGTAGCAAGAGCAATCATTGGGGATAAGTATTGTTAAAGCAAAATTTTACACTTCTCGAGGTAAAACCCAAAGCTCAAGTGTGAAACCCACTGTAAACCCCATTGTACTTAAGAGGGGGCCATTGTCACCTCACCAACCCTCCCCTTGCTTATGACCAACTCTCCTATAAAGCTCAAAGGGGGTTCTCCTTAGTAGATCTTAAGGATGTAATGGTCTGGTCAAACCAAGTAAAGAGCCCTACGGCTTCTATTTCAAATACCACCAATTATAGGATTACATAATTTAGGGTTTAGGGTGGAAGATAGGATTGCTAGGGTTTTTGGGTAATTTCAAGGTTTGAGATCGAAGGGAAAAGATCCCCAAACACACACAACCAAGAGATCACCAAGACAGTGAAACCTTATCAAAAATGTTTAAATGATTTACAAGAAAAAAGGGTGATGGAGGATAAAAGATCAGTCCCTTAGCTTGCCAAAATATTTTTTGGTTCATATGGAGTCGACGAGCAACACAACTACACAACTGGAAAGAAAGGAGATGGATGTGGATTCAAAGAACCAAGGGAGACTAACTTGTGTCCCTTAGACCTCCAACCATTCTTCAATCTTCAAAAATGGGATAAGGGAGCACGCATAGCTTATCTTATGCGTCTTGCTGACTCCATCATGATTAGACAATGTCCAGTCCAGACTACTTTAACCAAACTAAGTTCTACTTAACCTTGAAAAAGTTCAGAAATTTTAACCTTTTGCGCTGTGCTGACACACTTTTTAAAGAAAAACGATGATTCAAGTTATACACCCATACGAAATGATCTTATGGCCCAAATATAAAACTATAAGTAGTAGCTAAGCTAACAGAGATATAAACTAAATGTGTCATCTTAAGTGTCAACAATACAAATTATATTTTCAGAAAGTGAACAGGAAATGGAAATAGAATAAGAAATAGAGCTACAGGGGGTTTGCGATATAGCAAACATTAACACCCCATCCGTGCATATACTGTATATAAAATTGAGGTATAAAGTGCTAAGTTAGTTTCATGACAGGATGGGATTGGGAGATAGGAAACGGCATGCGAAACAAGCCTCCGACTCACGTTTTTGGTAACATAGATACACAAAAGCTTTCTCCGACTACACAAAGGGCAGTAAGAGCATATCGAACACCATAGTGCAAACGACGAATCAATTAAATGTAATTCTGAAACAAAATAGCATTTCCTTTGTGGGCATACAATGAAACAGTTCAACAATCAATCCACATAATATAAATGAATAGGGCTTGTATCAGAGGAATTGGCAAGGGAAAAAAAAAAAAATGGTACCTTTAAATGGACAAAAATTCACTTCCAAAAGCTGCTGAAATGAAATAGTGCTCCAAAATTAGACACAACCTGTTAATAAGAACAACATAGCACTAGGTCAAATTTAAGGGAAGTTCTATGAAAAATGTAGTGTGACCATAAGATATTTGGCTGGCAAATCTCTGAAAGATGCACATTGATGGTTGGGGATATATTCTGACAAAATTTCATTGCACCATTCATTCACTGTATCAGAATAGCATAGACTCTCTCTGAAATAGCTCTCAATCATTTTTGACACGTAAATTATTGAGAGTATATGTTAAGGATACCCACTTGCCCAAGAGCCCAATTAAAACATGGCAAACTGGTTCAGAATACAACAGAGAGTTGCCTATTTATTTAAATCAGAAAGGTTGATTACCTGAAAAAGTAGCAAAATCAGCTCAACCCCAAATTCCAGAGTCGATGATGAAATACAGAGTCTGTGACCGGCAATTGAGGTCGTTGGAGCACCAAAGAGCCAGTTGGATCTTGGAATATACACATTCTGTGGCGCTCGGTTTATTTTTATTTTATGGTTTATTAAGTCAAACTTTGAGATTAACAAAGAAAAGCGGTGGTGATTTTTCAGAAGGTCAATTTTCGGTTCAAGATGATGATCGTCCAAGGAAAACTTAGAAGCTACGTGGGGTGTATAGAGCATCGTACAAAGAGATAATTTAAGGGCATCATATAAAGATAAAGATAGATAATTTTTAGGGTATGGTTTATTTATGTGATGTAATTTATTTGGTTTGTATATGGTTTATTTATGTGATGTAAATTATTTGGTTTGTGTGGTTTTTTTTTAATTAGAGGAATTAATAATGAGGTGGTTTTGGATTTATGATACTGACCACTATCACCTTATTTTTGGACTATTATTGGTATAGCTTCTAAGTTAAGGGAGTTTGAATCTTAAATTGTTCGGTAAATAATCTTTATTTGCATCATTTAGTTAGTTGGAACTACTCTAAAAAACTTGTTCATTAAAATTTATTTGTTATTAAATTTTAAGTTAAAAATTTATTTGTTATTAAATTTTAAGTTAAATTAATTGATTGGGAAAAAAATATTAAATTTTATATTACATTATATAAAAGAAATTAAAATGAAATTAACCAGAATTTAATGGATTTTTTTAAAGTGTAGAATTAATATAAATTAATTATGAACTTATAATTTAAAAAAAAAAGTATGTTTTGTTATAATAATAGTATAGGTATTATTAAGTTTTGAGGGTTAGTTCAATTTATCGAGTTTTTGTCATTAAAAGCATTTTGCTAATGGGAGGTTACGAGGTTAATTCTCTTTGACACTATCTGGGTTAGGCTTTGTTAATGAGTCTGTAGGAAGTGATCTCTTTGGGTGGATTTTCCCGGATAATTTCTATGGACGTAGTAGCCACTGATCTCCGATGTACGTGAACCACATGTAAAAAAACACAATATAGGTATCATTTTTTTTAAGTTTTGTTTAAAAAAAACTACTTTCTAAAAATTTTGAGATTAATGTAGAGTAAGGCATTCCAAACAGTGGCAAGTTTTTTTATGTTTTTTTGTTGAACCAGACACCTTCATATATATGATAGTAGTCATAGTAGCTGGGGCTTCAACAATGTCATTTGTGGTGTTCTTCAGTCAGTCTTCATCTATATATATATATATATATATATATATAACGGGCCCTGTGGTATTATATGGATTAGAAATATGTTCTTTGGATAGATTTTGTGGGCATACCATGACCTATGGTCTTTGACTACAGTTATATTTGTTATGTATTTTGTTGGGATGGGTTATACGAGCGCAAATAGTGACAAGACATATTCAAAATCTGAGAAATGCACTTATACAATGTATGTGTATGTGTATGTGTTGAATATAATTTTGTTATGAAAATCAATGAAATTATGGTTTTTTTTTTCTTGGAAAAAATGTAGCGTGTGTCATAATAAATATTTAACTTAATAATGGAAAAAAAAAGAATAATATTAAAAGTACAAGTATTATTTTTATTTTTTAGATTTGATTTTTAAATAAATAAATAAATAACAACTATAGATATGTTATTTTTCATAAACAAAAAGGATGTAGGCTAAGTTATATGAATTTATTTATGAGAAAAAAAAAATATGATACTAATTTGTAAGTTCATTTTGTAATAAAGGTATAGGTATTATTTTTATTTTAAAGTTTATTAAGTTAAATATGCTTTTATTTAGAATTCATGGTTATTTTTCACAAAGTACACATTAGTTTTTTACTCGAAATGAATATCATGGAGGTAAACTCGACACGTGAAGTTTATCAAAAGTTTATTAATAATAGATATATAGATAATACCACTTTACAAAATGGCATGTGTCATAATATAGGTATTATAAATGGAGTTTGATGTCATAATATAGGTATATTATAGGATGTGGATTTGATAGTACAAGTTGCCAACATTATTATTTATATGTGTAACCTATTTTACAATATATATCAACTTTATCTCTACAATCACTTAAATTTGGCACAATTTTTTTTAATTCGTTAAATGATATTTATTATTTCCCTCAATTTTCTATTACGTATTGATAAGTTATCATTAAACCAGGTAGGGAAATGGGAGATGATGAGCAAGAAGATATGAGGGTGCATGTTCGATGGGGTGCTTCTAAAACAAAGGATCAATCAAAATACATAGAGATGTTTGATGGGCCCTAGCAATTGATGTTCAAAAGCCCATCTACAATCTTTTGTCCACCTTAAAACATGCATTTTTTACTTTGTTAATTATACATTTTGATGGTTTATGTGTTTTATCTTGGGTTGAGTATGTCATTAGGTAATATAACCATATTGATGATTTTTATGACCTTTGGCAATATAAGCTTGTTGATTTGAAGGGTTTTGGGAGCAAAAGATCCTTTACTAGCAAACCTACCATAACAATAGGAACCGTGTTCCCTTGATTTCCAAGTTGGAACTCAAGATTGTTTTGGGTACAAGTCATAACATCAACAAAAGACAAATGTGTTGAAGAATCTAAGGCAATTATATTAATAAGATTATTCTCGCCATGATAGCTATTTGTGAGGTACTTTTAATTTTTTCTTATTAGCACAATCTTTTATTGTTAATATTAGAGTGTGTCCACAAACTGACTTGAAAACTATCTTGAAATTGACTGAAAAATGACTCAAAGCTGACTTACTTAACTGACGACTAAACTTTGAAAATGGCAGAAAACCAATGAAGCTCCGTGGCCTTCACTTCGAGCTCCGAACTCCAGTGATTCTCTACTTCACACTTGCAGAAAGTTAAACTATTATGTACAATGGAACCAGGAAATTTCTGAGAATCGCATTTCAGAAAAGATAGTGCTTAAGGAGCCTACCATTGACTAGTCCTCCTCAGCATGGGTCTCCATTCATCTCATCTAGCATGAAAGCATTTTGCCCTTGGAAATCTGAAATTTGATAAGGGCCTTTCCACATATTTTCAAATTGACCATGCTTACCCTTGCCCTCGTTTATGGCATCCCAACGGAGCACAACATCTCCAATTTTGAAATCATCCTCCTTTGTTTTCTAGTCATAGACTTTCTTTATCCTCATGGAGCTTAGAGGTGTTTTGAAATATCTCATCTCGTGTCTATTGTAGGTGAATCATTTGATTGATCTGGCATTGTATATCATTCTCTTCGCTTCCTGCTTCTTGCAACAATTTCATAACTGGGACTGCTAATGTTGAAGGAAAATAGTATCTACTCCATACAATATTTGAAAAGGAGAAAGTCCAAGAGATTTCTTACTACTCACCCAATCTGCCCACAATGCATTGATCAGCTTTTTGTGCCAATTCTTTGTGTTGGCCTCCAACATTTTATTGATGATGTTTATTAAGGATTTATTGGAGGACTCCACCAAACCATTTCCTTGGGGATAGTATGTTGTTGAATGTCCCAACTTGATGTTATATTTGTCACAAAACTCAGTCATCTTTTTAGAATTGAATGTTGTCACGTTGTCTGTGATGATCTTATTAGGACAACCAAAATGGGACAAGATATTAGTTTCTCAAGACTGAATGATAATTGAATTTGTTACTTTCCTGGTTGGAATCGCTTCGATCCACTTAGTAAAATAGTCTGTCGCTGTCAATATCCGCATGTTGTGCAAATGATGATGGGTTAATCTCGCCTATGAAATCTAGGCCCCACTGCTAAAAAGGTGCATGAACTGACATAGGTTGTAGAGGCAAAGGAAGAAGTCTTCATTTACCTTTAAAAACATGGCACTCGTGACAACTCATCACTGCCTTGTAGATATCTGCAAAAAGTGTAGGCCAATAGTAACCCACTCTCAGTACTCTATTGCTTGTGGTCTTCCAGTACAAGTGGCCCCCACAATCTCCTTTGTGGAAGTCATTTATCACCTCTTTAGACTCATCTTCGGTTAGACAGTTCAGCAACACACCTCCAAGATCCTTCCAAAAAAGTGTGTTGTCCATAATGCAATATTTAGAAGCCTTCAGCTTCAATGACTTGCTCTTAACCTCAGACATTCCTGGAGGGGGATTTAGATGTTGCAAAACATAAATAATATCATAATATCGTGAAGATGATAAACAAATATCAAATACATGAATGAGATCTACTTCTTATTGATTGTCGGACAATGTTGCTACAAGGTTGATATCTAGAGCATGAATATTGAACTCAACCATGAGTTTGGCTAATCCTTGACCCTTGATCAACTTAGTAGGCTTGATCTCAAGATCATATTCTAATAATGCTTCTATCCATCTACCTCTTCTACCTTCTGGGTCATTCTACACAATAACTTCTTTTATCGCTGCATTAGGCACATAAGCAAGAGTATGCGAATGTAAAATGTAAACTCTGAAATCTTTCACCGCCTTTACCAAAGCCAAAGCCTGTTTCTCTATGATGTTGTACTTAAGGGCTGCATCTCTGATATTGCGACTGAAAAATGCTATTGGCAGCTCGGTTTTATCCCTTTTCTGCATTAATGCTACTGCCATGTTGATCCAGATTTAAACATGAACGCAACAAAATACAGAGATAACCATATACACAAAGATGCAGCGGAAACAATGCTTCATTTCATTAATGGAAAATACTGAAACATGCTTACAACCAGAAATGGAAATAAACCAGCTAGGGCGATGGTAGCTTATCTCTGAGAAGAGATGTGGTGACTACATGCCTCTTAATGTTCCAACTGTGTTACAATGGGCTGAGGGCCCTATTTTATTATTTAGAGCAATGGAAACCCTTACATTCCAAAACCTACCTCTAGAGATGAACGCCATTTTGTGGCCGTTTTTGGGTAATTTGGTACATCAATTTCTCGGGGTGTAACTTTGGCATTACGATCTCCGTTTGACGTGTATGATAGCTCGTTAGAAAGATCTATTCGAGAACTACCACTTTGGGAAGGGCAACATCGGTCCATATGGACCCATGTTGCCCCCAGATTTCCCAAAAAACGTCGTTTAGGGCCTCAAAACGGCTCCGGAAGTTCAGGACCCGAAAAAAAACTGCTAAAAATAGTAAGTTGCGCTACAATTAAGGAAACTGAAAATGCTGAGAGAAACAATGATGGGGGTCCAGATGGAATTGGCAGGTGGCCACCAATATCCACCTGGATCACATGTTATGCTCAAAAGCAAAAGAGAATATTATGAAATCAATGGAGTAATCAGGATTGATTAAAACAGGGGTAGTGGTCAAGGCAAGTTTTACCACATGAAAAGACTTGCAGGCTTCTTTGGACCACTTTACATCATTATCTTTTTTCAACATATTTGTCATCTCTCTAAGATGTTCAGCCAAATTAGGAATACATTTGCATAACAAATTCATCTTACCTTTGAATGCTTGGATTTCTTTCTTGTTGCAAGGGAAATCAATTTGTTGAATGGCTTCTACCCGTGAAGGGTCAATCCAGATGCCATCCTTTAAGATGATGTGGTCGAGAAGTTTGCCTTCCTCCATAGAAAATAAACTTTTTTTCGGGTTGAGAGAGATCTCGAACTTTCTACATCTCTGGAAAATAACTCTTAAATGATGCAAATGCTCATCATCTGAATGTGAAAATATTGTCACATCATCTAAATATACAACCAAGAAAACATCATTTTCATTGGCAAAGGTTATGTCCATGGCACGTTGAAAAGTAGCCCCTGCATTTTTTAGACCGAATGACATTTTTGCATATTTGAACATGCCCCAAGGTGTGGTAAATGATGTCTTGTCCTGATCATCCTCGTGCATTAAAATCTGATTGTAACTGGAGTAGTCATTCAGTAGTGACATCCGGGAAGTGCCAACAACTCTCTGAAGGATATGGTCCATTTTTGGAAGTCTATAATTATCTTTCAGAGATGCTTTGTTTAAGTTTATGAAGTCTACACAGAGCTTTATTTCCCCAGTCTTCTTTCTCGTCGGAACTAGATTTGATATCCAATCGGAAAATCTGATAGGAACAATGATGCTCACCTTGAAAAGTTTGTTAATCTTTTTCTCTATGGATGGCAATAACCTTGAGTTAATCCTACTTAGCTTTTGTCTAAAGGGCTTTTGATCAGGTTTAATTGGGATAGTATGGTGAATTATTTTCTTGTCATACTCCTTTAAGTCTGCATAATCCCACGCGAAAACATTACAAAATTCAGACAATAAATGAACATGTTTCTCTTTTACCTCTGGAGATAATGATTTGGACACCTTGATCATTTTTGGTTTGTCTGTTATTCCGATGTTCACGTCTTCGACACCTTTCTCTGTAGGAACCAATGTGGGCTTCCTTGCTACATCATCTTGATCAAACAAGTCTTCCAAAGGTATAAGACCTTTCGGAATATTGTTGTCCTTCAGCTGTAGTATATCAACTTGAGTTGCCTCGATAACTTGATCATCCTTGTCGTAAACTTCATCCATGGAACAATTCTCAAACTCTCCTTCACTCTGAAGAAATTTATTTACCTGCTTGTCATCCCAGAACACTTGCCAATATCGCAAGTTGTCAGGAACAAAGGGCCGATGCTTTACATGAATCTCAAATTTTCTGTTTGAAAAGATGGGGATTTTGAAATTACTTGCAGCTGTAGCCAATGAATCTGCCATAAGATTCTGACTCCTTGGTACAATTGAAAGTGTATATTCAGGAAACATTCTCAAAATATCTAAAACAACATTTCTATATTGTCTCATTCGTGGATGGTGAGCTTGATATTCACCTTTAACTTGCTTGATCACAAGTTCTGAATCACTATACACAAAAATTCTTCGTGCACCCAATATTTTCAAGATCTTTAAACCTGTGATCAGTGCTTCGTACTCCGCCTCATTGTTAGTGCAATCAAAAGCTAACTTGTATGAGCATAATCTAACATTCTAAGGGACCTCACCTTGTTGATGATGTGGACTTCAGATCCAAATGCCAATACATGCCCCATCTTTTCCAAGAGCACCATCAAAGTCCATGGTCCAAAGACCATGCTTCTCTTCCAAGGGCTGTAAATCTGGTTTTTTCTTTGGCTCGGCTTTTTGAAATTTCTCTTCATGCTTTTTTGAATTATCCATTACCTTTTCTGATGGTTGTTCTAAGCCTTTCTCTGCCTTGTCTTGTGGTTGTTCTGATGAACTCAATATAATTTCTTTTCCTTGATCTAATACTGTTCTCATATAATCAGAAATTTCTGGTACATCTTTTATTTCTACAAGCTGACTATCTACATCATTCAATCCATTATCATTATATAAAATAAATGATTCTAAATCTATATGTACAACATTTATAGTATGATTATTCGACCTCTCCTTGCTAGTTATCATGAATTTCATTTTGGTTTCTCAGTACAATTTCCTCAATTGCCCGAAAGTCGGGATGGTGGCATAAGAGAAGTCTAATTGTAGTCTGCCTCTTAGTTTCGCTCCCAAGAACCTTGACAATAACATACCAAACCGTGGTGGTATATCAGCTACCACCACATCCATTAAAACATTCTTTTCCGAGATTTGGTCTAGGGATACTACCATATCTTTGATTAGACCAAGACAACAAACCTTACCGGAATCAAAAGAGTATAAGTCATGGTATTCACGAGTTATATCTAGATCCAAATTTTCCATGATGGCCTTGGGCATTAAATTATGGGAGGCTTTGTAGTCAAGCATGGAGTTATGGAGAATGTACTAGTGGATTCTTAAACTCGGGTAAAATGGAGGAACATCACTATCTTCTAATTGGCCATCTATGGATGGACAAAAAATTAATTCAAGCTAGTCATCTTCAACATTAACATGTCAGACAAAGGATCAACTTTCAACATTTTAACTATATCAGACTTGTGATGGCTATTTTTCACTAGTTCAGTAAGAGGGATTGACACTTTCAACTTATTTTGATGTCTGATCCTTCTTCTGACTGTTGTGGTCCTTGTTTGGATTGCTTGTAGATGGCTGATTTACTTTGTTTTGGTTAGCTGCTACCAGCTCTTTACCTTTATTTTGATTACCTTAAGGATTTGTATTATGTTGGGTATCCTTCTGCCGTGATGTCCTTTTCTGAATAGGAGTGATCGGGACATCCCTATTTCTCAAGGAATATTGCTTCTACTGAGAGCTAAGTGCATTAAAGTATCCTCTTTGATAATCATCTGATTGGGTTTCCAATCCACAGTCATTCGCCAATATGTAGTCTTCATCTTTGGGTTCTTCTGTCTTCTCGACATACTTCTCATTTTCAGTCAAGAAAATGGGATGGTAATATTTCCTGAAGAAGTGGTTTTCCTTGATAATCGGGTACGTTTCATCCTCTGATTCTTCTTGAGCATAATTCTGCTGCAAGGGTGTCTGAATTTTTTGCTAAGATGTTGATGCCTCATGCGCTTTCTGCTCTCTTTGTTTTATCCTGTACTGAGGTTGGTGCTGGTTTTTGAAATTCGAATTTCTGACTTGTGGCTCCAGCTGTCTATCTGAATTTATTATTTGGTCGGCCATCCTCTCCATGGTTTTGATCAGTGCATCTAGTTTAATATTGGTGGAAGAAGAGGGTTCTTCATTAAGTGTTACTTTCTTCTATGGTTTCTCATGTTTCAACTCAGACTTTTTAATCATCAAATTTGCTTCCATGCTCACTGCGTTATTCTGCATTTATTCCAGAGTTTCAAGATCTCTTTCCCTTAGTTGATAAGCCATCTTAGGATCAAAGGCATCCTGATAATGTTGAAGTGCCAAATCAGGTGGAGGTTTCCTGTTATCTAGAATGGAATTGTAAATCTAATTGAACCTTATAGTAAACTCTTGAACCGTCTCATTTAGATTCCTTTTCAATGTATTATATTCCACCAAGATCTGCAATGGATTCTTCTTTTCCTACCACTTGGCTAGCAACAAATCATTTAGCCTCTTAGGAGTATCAATAGAGTGAGCTGCCAAACCACAGAACCATTTTTTCACATCATTAGAAAAACTTTGAGCCATTAGTCTCATTTTGGCATCATCTTCATCAACCTCCTCTAAATCAACGAAATCAACCATTTTGCCAATATGTTGTTATGTTGTGATTCCTGGGCTGCCATCAAAAAGAGGAAGTATCTAGCCATAGGTCTGAGGTAAAGATGCCAACTTACCAGGTAATACTAAAGGAGAAAATCTTGCCATGACTACTGGGGGAGGGTGTACGGGAACTGCAATGGGTTGTGTTGGCTAGGAAGAAGATGGAGGTATGGATATAGATTTTTTCAGAGGTGCAGTAGAGGGTATGGCAGAAGATAAGATTTCAAGTTGATAATGGATATAGGATTTTTCTGCAATAATTTGTAATTGATCAACTAGGCTTTGAATTTTATCAAAATTAGACCAAAGCTCGTGGTCAAGTTTGGAAAACTGAGATGTTGCCGAAGGTTGATTAAACAAAGATTTTGAGGCGAGTAAGTATCAATCAAACTTTATGGGATCAAACACTATCTCTGTAAGACAAGACTTAGACTTCTAACAAAAGAAGGAAAACTCGAATTTAATATCAAAAGGAATATCCTCAACACTCAATATTTGATCTGGCATGGAAGTGGTCCTTTCCAATTTTTTGCTTTAACTCTCGGGGAAAGGGATTTTAGGTTTTCTTAACAATTTTTGAGGATCATCAACGGGAGAAGGAGGGTTCGGGTCAGGGTTTGACGTGGTATATATTTTCGGAGCCAGAATCTTAATAGGGTCAAATACTATGTGAGGTAAACGACTTCAAACTTGAGCGAAATAAAGAGAGCTTCAAACTTTACAACAAAGGAACGTCTTCAAGAGAAAATTTTAAAATGGTAACGATCAAGAGCTTACCAATGGAATGAGGTTTGATTGAACTTGTGATTTGTAAACTTCTTCACTTTTCAAACAAGCTCTGAAAATCTTTCACTGAATCAGCTGGATCAGGATCTGGATTTTGATTTTGTTTGTCTCCTCGAAGTCAGCTCTTCAATCTTGACACTGCAATTATGGAATCATCCTTTGTGAAACTTAGTCCTATCATCCAGAGGACCAAATTCCAATGAAAACTTGTCATACACCCAGGGAAAATGAATCTTTAATTTCCCAGAAATGGTGTTGATATGTTATCACTCCTCTGGATCTCTAAGGCTGAGGAAGTGTCCAACTGAGGTAACCACAGACCAATCTTTTGACTTGGTAGCTAGCCCTACCAGGTCGGAGAGGTTTCTCTCCAAAGAATCACAGCCAAGAGGATTGGATGGATTAGGGTTTTAGGCTAGATATAAAGTGCAGAGGTTGTTTTGATTTGATTTGATTGGGTTATTGTTGGATGAGGGTATTAGGTCAAAGAGGCTAGGTCAGGGAAAATGAGATATGATTACAGACATTCAAAGGGGCAAGGTAGACAGGAGGGTTACCACTTAAAAGGTGATATGGTGAGATGGCTTAAGACTGGTGAGGAGTTAGGAAGAGCATATGAGATGTATTCTTCCTAAACTGAAGAAAAATGGACAAATTACGATAACTTTCCTAAAACAAAGCATGAACAAACATGCATTGTGCCTATCAACTTGAAAATCACCATATACTAGACATGAAATGATTTATGAGCTTACAAAACATTCATAAAAATGATAACAAAGAAGAAAGAATGATAAACATTCATACCACATTTATCCCAAAGAAATAGTTGCAACTCATCTATTAATACTAGCCAAGGATCTAATAAAATAGTGTCTCTGATCACTAGTACAACATCCAACTGGGTCCAACCTCTAAAAAGAGTGAATAAAGGAAAGATATAGACATCAAACAACCTTATCTCATCCTTAAGGGTCGAATCCCTGAGTTGAGGAAGAGATCCACAAAAATCTAAACTGATACCTAGAGTGTAGGGAGCTCTGAGTGACTCCCTAATTACATTGAAATTGATTCATTTGACTTGATGAAGTTTGTTTATCTAATGTATTTACCCTAGGTAATAGTAAAAATACCATAATTACACAACATTAATTACATCAGTAAAAAGTTGATTTCCAAGGATGAAAATCAAACCTGGAGAAAAATAGTGAAAAATCAAGCAAATGGTCAAGCGCGCCCTCCATCTTGCAGGCTGCTTTTGACTGCCTTCATGGTGTCCAAATTGAGCCCGAACAGCTCATTGGAAATCGTGTCCTGTATAGTTTCCAAATATGCCTTCAGTTTCCAAAATGGGCTTGACTTGACCCTCCAAAAGTTGATTCTCCCAAGACTGGTCTGTGCGCAACGCCTAGGTCAAAATTGAGGTAAAAACATGATTTTTTGATTGCTTTTTGCCCTTTTCACCTGCCAGTTTTGCAAACTAAGGCTGGAAAAATGATTTTCTTAGATGCATTTATCCTTATGCATCTAGTGGTGGTCTCCATTTCTTCAAAAATTACCCCAAAAAAGTGCGCAACTCCTAGGGCACTACACGTTTGACCATGCTACTGATATAAAATTGCCTTAAAAAACACAGAAAAGACAATATTTACAAAAAAGAGCCAAGAGGCTTCAAAATTTGTCAAGGAGCTGATGTTTGTTGTGTCTAGGCTTTGAGTGAAGCCTCTACAAGTATATCAAGCTTCTTCTTCTCTTCTTGGTGAGTTAGGGCTTCAATTTTGCCTTTGCAGCCTTGAGCTTTGCCCTTGCATTTCTTTCTATGTTGGCATAGTGTTTTTCCATCTTCCTCTGAATGTCATTTTGCTGATTAGCCTTGTTTAAAAGCTTCTCTGAATGTTGATTGACCTTATCAATCCAGTGCTCCTAGTTCTCATTAATCAAGATGGAAAACTGCTCATTCCATGTGAGCTTATTTGCAAGCTCAGCCTCCTTTTGTTTCTCTAGTTCTAGGGCTCTTTCCAGTCCTCTAGTCCTAGGTCTGCTTTTTGGCTCTTGCTCTCCTTCAGGTTCACCATACCTGTCATAGGCCTCAACAAGCAATGCCTTGGCTTTCATTGCTTCCCTTTTTGCCTTGATGAGTTGAATCTCCATGACATCATGTTTGGCTTGAAGTTGCTCATTCTTTTGCTCATAATATGAAATGATATATTTTTACCTCTCTAAGTTGATATGGAGCTCCCTAATGAGTGCATATTTTTCCTTGATGACAATGCTAGTGTCCTTATTATCATCATGCTCACCTAGGTCAACCAAGTCAAAATCTTGCTCTGTCTCATGGAGGTCTTCCTCCTCATGCTGAATCTTTGTCTCTGTCATCTTCTGTTTGCCTTTGTGTACATGCTTTGTTGATGAAGAAGGCAAGGTCCCTCCCACAATATGTGGGGAAAACACGTGCCTATGGCCTCTCTAATAAGTGTGTGCCAATGTGCCCAAATCTGCCCTTTTAGGCTTGATGACCTCAACTTGCTCAATCTATTCCGACTCACTGATGTCATCTCTGCTAGGTGACTCAATATGCTCATGAAATGGTGATGGCAGAGGTGATGGTGAAGGTGATTGATTTGATGATGATGAATGATCTATGGGCTGAGATGGAGGAATGGAGGTGGAAGGATGAGATGATGAAGCGACATTTTGAACATTCTTAATCGATGGATTAGTGAATATGGGATTGGCTATGAAGGTACTCCATGCAAGGTTCAACTCTTTGAGATGATAGAGGACTATGATTTTGACGAGGGAATGATGAAAAGTACTCTTCATTTGATGTTCATATTCCCTTTTTTAAACAATATATGACGTCTTATCAATGGTCCCGAAAACATAGTAGGGTATGTTGAGCAATTTTACCCTAGCTAAATGCATTAAGAGTCGGATGTGATAAGAATAAAGCCTAGAAAATATGCCTTCACATGAAAAGTGCTTCACGATAATCTTCATCATTAGCATGTCCAGGAGGTGAGAAAAAGGAAAATAGCCCTTTCTCTCATTTCGATACCTTGGTTTTATGAAAGGCTCATAGTAATGTTTCTCCAACTCACCTTGTTTAAACCATTTCTCCCCAACATCTGGGATCCTGGTGGTCGTTGATATAACAACAGTAGATAAAGTAAAAGTGACACAAGCTAAAGTAACTTAGTTGTCATGGAGTTTGGATATGAAGAGTCTAGTCAACATAGCATGGTGTTGGTCTGTGGTGGGCTCCAGTATTGCAACAATAATGTTGCAACTCGTGGGACTCCCTTCTTTACTTTTATCAACCCGGTAGTTTGTAACAAACTTGGAAGCGACAGTGCTATATGCACAAGTACTAGCTCTTGCCGCAGGTTGTCACTGGATCAGCTAGCACAAGTCCGCTAGGAGCTTAAGCCAACTACTATGAGCTTTTAGAAGAAGCTTTTAACTGTGATGAATGAAAGCTAACTCAAAGGAAGCTAATCTACTTGCAGAAAGAAGCTGAAAGCTGAAAGGAAATGCAAACCCTAGCAAACCCTAGTTTTACCGACTAACCCTACTGGTGCAAGAAAAAGGATGAAAGCTACATAGATGGATGTCATTGACTCTTGGGAAGGTAAATTGCATGTGTCTAAGCTACTTCTATAGTGAAATCTGAAAAGGAACATCTTTTTGTATTTTTGAGTAATCTTGTAGAATTATTATGCATGTGCTTTAACTATTTTTTATTGTGCAGAGGTTGATTGACGAAAGGAAATGGAGTGGGCGCTTGTAGGAGGTTGGGAAGGTGAGAAGAGGGCCTAAGGGGTCCTAGCACCCTTCAAGAGAGTTTCACAGTGTTCAGATGTCGAAAAACCGCTCTCGTGAACTTCTACAGGAAGTCTGCAGAGGTTCTATAGGATGTTTTACAGGATGTTCCAAAAGGGGATTTTGGAGGGTTGATGGTGGAAGAAAGGTGGAAAAGTGGAGATGGAGGTTGGATGAGGGTGTGAAGAGGTCTAGGACCTGGTGAATGAAGTTGAGGAGTGATTAAGGTGGATGAATTTGGTTCAAGGACGGAAGGAGCAAGGTTGCACAAAGGTATGGAAATTAGGTCAAGTCGGAAAAGAGTGGCAAATGAAGGGGAAGAATCTGAGTTAGGGGGTTGGAGCAGGTTGTCTAATGGAGGAAGGGTAGGCAAGAAGGTATCACAGGTGTTCTGCACGCTATTTTCCAAAACTGACCAAATAAAGACAATGCAAACTAAAGATCTAGCTATTTTGACCTAATTTGACCTAGAAACCAGCAACCATGATGAACAGAAATTTATTGGTAGAAAATCATGTAAGATAACTATGAAAACTAAGCAATAGCGGATCTAAGCATGTAATCACAACTGGTACCAACTTTTGCAACTAAGAATCTAACACTAGCAATTACATGAAGAAGCAAGAACAATGTTTTTATGGCAGCAAACACGCCTTGGTCTTAGCTCATGGTCCCAAGGAGGGAGAGGTGAGATCAAGGGTTGCTTGATGGCCTTTTTCGAAGATATTTTCTGTTACCAACCTAACAAATCAATCTGAAACATGAAAAGCTATTTCAATCATAAAAAATGACCTAGGTAACCAAGCAAGATTTTAATCTACTAGCAGAAATTATTCGATGAATACAGCAAAAACATATAATAGTACACAGAGGAGGTCCTGGCACTTGGTTTGGGCCCAACCCCAAGAGCTACAGGCTCCTAAGAAGAAGCTCAGAGCTAATGCAAAGTGAAACTGATCTCCATTACTAAGAAAATAACCATGTCACAAAAATGTTTACAGCAAAAGCTCCAAAATGAGCTGAAAGGCAGAGTAGCACTAAAGTGCGAAATACAAAATGTTCCCCCAAAGTAAAACTACGAAGGCTGGAAGCCTTCCTACTTATGCACTACGAGGACCTAAAACAACCCTCATTAACTCAAGGGGCTTGGCTGCTCAAACTGCAAGTAATCAGCCACTTTACAAAAGCTGCTCGGTTGCCCTTGGGAATCATCTTTGGTGGGCTGCTGAACTCCGAGCTAATGGTGGAGAACTCGAGGAAGGGGCCATTTAGTGCAGGAGACACCCTTCCTACAAATCCTCAGCCTTGTTCCCTCGTATTTGGCTGTCAACTAGCTCATAAATGCTTGACCTTGGTCCAAAAGTTGTCCAAAAATCTGCAATAAGCACATATTAGACTTCCTAGTCAAGTGGCTATTCTCATTCATTCAATTAACATAAATATACTCAAAAGCCTGGATAAACTATGAAGAATGGTGGATTAATCGAGAATAATAGGCAAAATGAACCCAATAAGTTACCCATTTTTGGGGCTCATCATCACCCCCTGCTAAATGAGTTGCTCATCCTCTAAGCAACTAATCCAACTCGTCATCTTTGATTGCCTTGATTGCCTCTCTAATAGCCCAGGCTTCCAAGGTGATGTCCTCTTCTTGGTCATGAAACCCTGCTTTTCTCTCTACTTCCTCCCACTGCCTATGCTCCTCTTCTTCTTTGACCCCTTCCAGCAGTCCTAAAAGCAAGGGAGGACTGAACTTCAGGCCGATCAAGTTGGCCTGCGGATTTTGCATTGACTGTTTGTAGAGTGGTACTCTTGCCAAGGCCTCCCTCATCCTTGTCGGGGAGTGGTATTCTCTTATTTTCAGACTGTGGGACAGTGTGTTCCACCTCCTTGTGCAAGCATGAATGCAGTTATCCCCCAACAGTCTTTCCATGTCCTCAAAGTGATCAATGGCCTGAGCTTGTCTTTCAATGTAATCTGGTAGAACCTGAGGGTTGTTGGCCAGGTGCTGATGGGCATATATTAAAGTTGATGTATCCTCTGGTTCTGCCCTGATCATGAGTGGTTCACTTAGCTCCTTGTTCATAATATTCTGAATCTTTGCTGCCCTCTTTTCCTCATGATTTAACCAAGATGCCATGACCATAAGTTGCACATCTCCCAATGCAACAGCGGGGTCCCATAGATTCATGTTTGGAAGGGCCAAGTTGTGTAAATAGAATTATGATAACTTGGCCTTATCTTCTGTTGAGCTACTATCACACAAAACCATGAATTGATGGTAATTTTGAAATGGAATGGTGCCCCTTTGGGCCAAGGTGTTAATTTGGAATTGAAACCATTGATCTTTAAAATATAAGGCATATGCCTTGGTAGGTTGCCTACATTGTAAGGCTTCTACTGCCCAGCTGGCCATGCAGGCCAGTTGGGCTTCTTTCTCTTGTACCTGTTGCTTTAGAAACTGTATTTCATCTGCTACTTGTGACTCATTCTCCTGTAGCTGTTTTGTTAGCGCTTCAACCTCAGCCTGCAACTTGTCCTCTCTCTGCTATTCATCAGACGTTTCCTTGTCTGCTAGAGGTCTTTCTTGCTGCTGTTGTTCTCCCAAAATGGAGGGCCTATCTTCCCTATGACTTCCCTGTAGTTGTAGCTGCTGTTTCAGCAGCTCATTCTCTTCCTGTAGTTTGGCCCTTTGATGGCTTTCCACATGCCTTACCATGGCCAATTCTTTTCTTGATTCCTTGAGTTGTTCTTCCAGGTGGTCTATGTCTGCCACACCCTTGGACTTGGAAAACCTCATCCAAGTGTGAGTCCTAACCCTTTCTTCTTCTAGTGCAAAGAAAAGTGGCGTCGCAAATTTATGGGGAATTATCATCCTGGCTTCTAACAGGTTGTAGTATGAGCCCAAACTAGGCTGAGGGCTTAGTTCCAGTATGTATTTGGTCTTTTCTTCTTCCTATGATGGTTTGGCCACCTTTTCCTCCAGTTTCTCGGTCTCCCTTAACTTAGCTAGAGTTTCCTGTAGAGATGTCTCAGCTTCCTGTAGAGCTGTCTTTGAGTCCATCAACCTAATTCTCTCTCTCTAGGTGGAGGTTTTTGTGTTTCCTCGTTCATAGGTGATGGATATATTTGCAGGAGACTCTTCTTTTGGTTTAGGTGTTGTGTCCTCAATGAAAATTGGCGCCTTTGATTGAGGTTAGGGTCTGCCCACTTTGATCCATGTGCTCCTCCTTGCTTTAAAGTACATGGAGGTTTGCCTTTTTCTCTTCCCTTTTTGTTTTGGAGGTGTGCTTAAGGCAGCAAGCACAGTTGCTACCTCCCTTGTCAATATCTCGAGTGATTTCTCCTCTTGCTGTTCATTTTCCCTGCTTCCTGTAGAAATCCCTGTGTCAATTTGTCTGTGTTGCTGCTATTTCAAGATGTGCCTTTTCCTTTCTTTTTTTTCTGTGTGCCTGCTTTGGCCATGACAGCCTTCATTTGGGCTTTTTTAGCCCTCTCTGCTCTACTCTGCATTCTCTTTTCCCTTGGTGTTTGTGCTGTTGTTCCTTCCTCTATTTTAGGCTCAACAATCTGGCCCATTTCTCCTTTTTCTTTTTGTTCTTGTTGTGCTTGAATGTCCTGTGTTCCTTCACCATTGGTTTTCTCACCTTCATCAATGTGTTCTCCCTCCTCACTGTTGGATGTCATGATGTTTTTGGCTAAGATTCTAATATTGTCATCCCTAGACATGTTTCAGAAGATTTCCCAAGATGTGGGGACAATGTAGGTGTGCAAGGCATCTTCCACCAATAGTTTAATGAACCCATGATGGGCCAAATGATCTGGGATCCCTTCATTTAATTTTGTACCACATTCAATTAGTGACTGAAGAAGAAAATAGGGAATGCTTAGTTTCTTTGCTGGAGGTAAATCAATCCCATGTCTTAGTTCACACAGCAACCTAAAATGATAACCATAGATTATGTTAAACCTCCCTTCACATGTAATGTACTTCATAATTTGGAAATTGACTTCACTCTAGAGAGGAGGCAAGTTGATTCTCCTAACCCCGTTTTTGTCTTCTACAAGATGTTCCTCGGGCAGAGAGAATGTTTTCTTGGCAGCTTGGCCCAATGACCTCTCTTCTTTGCTCCAAGGGAGCCCTAATGGTAGACCAGTAACTCGACTAATGAGCTCAGGGGTAAGTTCTAGGGTCAAACCCCTAAAACTAATTGTGGCATGTGTCTTTGATTGAGGTCTCAGGGACATTAAAAACTCCTTATTTATCTCCTCGTCATGACCCTAAATTTTGTCAAGGAAGGATATCCAATAGGCTCGGGTGAAAAGGTCCACCACCTCAGGATGCTCATGCAGTTTGCTAGAGTCCGAGGGTTCTTTCCTTATGAATCCCCCTGGCATGGTGAGAGTGCTCTTTTTATGCTTTAATCAGAAAAGAAAATGTTGTTTATGGTTTCCCCCTGAACCCAAGAAGGAATTTCTCGAGTGTCCAATATCAACTAGCAACAATTCCCTGGTTTTAAGACTGCTGTCACCCAGAACTCGGCTGTCTGTTTATGAAAGGAAGAATTTTGTTTCTACAGACAGAGTACAGAGATCAAGTTTTCTTCTCAGCACACAGACAGATATGCAAATTCAAAATTTTTCATACACAGACCAGCCTCCATAGCTGCATATATCTTCCCTATAGGAGAATTTTAAAAAGAGGAAACGTGGAGGAGAATTTTGATGTAGAAACAACTAGGAAACCCAGTGCAATACATAGGCAAACGTTTTACTTCCAATACACAAGCAGATTTTTCCTTTGATTTTCCAACCTGATGCCATTCATTTCACCGCCTTTGCAAAACATACCATGCATAGAAGAGTTTTTTGAGCCTACCTCGATTGGAGCTCCAAATTTGACGGAAAAATCCCACGCTTTCCTGCTACGGAAAGCTGTGTAGTCTTTCCTGTAGAACTCTTCTTGTAGAAGACCCCCCGGTTCCTGTAGAATGTCACTGCACCTCTGAGCGAGCCCGATACACGAGATATTTTTGAAAACATGCAGAAAAAACTGGTGGAGGACGACTGCTTAACAGTTTTTGGAAGCGGAGGACGCGTACTCCAATCAAGGACGTTGCAACTGCAAAATGAACAGAAAGTGGCGTAAGTTTCAACCGGGCGCTTCTTTTAACTGTAGCATGATTCATGGTGAGGGAATGAGGTGGCCAGACTGGACCGTTGATCCGACGTCACGGTCATAATGCTTCTGCTTGTTTCTGACCGCCATCATCTCCCCTATGCCATTATCTGCCACCACCACTATCAGTACCGACGATTTCTCCTTGAATGGACACTCCACACGTGCCGGCTGTACATCTCATCGGCAATTTTGAATGTAACTGGGCTTGTTAGGATCCCACGAGGCTATGTAACTGGCCAAGGGTGGCCAGTTGACTGGCCACCGATTCCATTCAATCTGAACCATTCCCATAGGCATGCAACTTTTAAAATATGATTCATGCAATTGAGGAATGAGTTTAGGCACTTACCTGCGTGGTCACGGACGCATTATGTAGACTTCGGGTCTTGGAACCACTCCTTCGTTTGCTGCTGCTTCATGCACGGGTTTTGGAACCCATTCCTTCATTCGCTGATGCTACATGCACATGTTTTGGAATCCATTCCATTGTTTGTTGTCGCTGCATGCATACTAGATGCTTGGCTTCGTTGCTGCTGGTATTCTTACATTCAAGAAGAGCCCTTTACATGTCTCCTTTGTCGTTTTCGACTATCCCTGTCTCCAGAGTATGTCTTCCAGAGGGATCAGCTGCTACAAGATTCATGTAGGATGTCCTGTAGCGGCTTCTCCTCCTGGGATGCAAGCTAGACTAAGCAGGGCTATACTGCTGACGAGGGGTTCAGTTGATGAGGAATACAAATGGAGATTGATAGGTATGGTGAGTGAGATACTACTGCTTGATTTGTCACTAAAAGTTTTTGTTGGCAGTATGAAGAAAATAGGGTTTTTTGTGTGACTATGCAGGAACAAATAACATGATGAGTGCAACGGAGGTGTAAAAAGATGAAAAAGGGTGACATATGGTGCTGGACGGAAACAGGGGTGTTTGCAGGCCTAGCAGGCAGATTCCCAACCTTCAGATTCTCTCCCGAGATCAATTCTGGCCTGTCTATAGGTTCTACAAGATCTTCCTGTAGAAGACATAGAACTTTCCCGTAGAAGACATAGAACTTCCTGTAGAAGGCACAAAACTTCCTATACAAGGTGAAATCTTAACCCGAATATGATCAAACCTTAGGAAAGGGGAGTGGCCATGGAGAAATTGTTTGTGAGGGATGCTTGCAACCTGGTGCTAACCTCTATCCTTGTTTTGGGCGATCCTCCTAACCTGCAATGTCTTCCCTGCAACTTGCAATTATTCAACAGAGATTAGGTCTATTTCTCTTCTTTTTTTTTTTTTTTTTTTTTTTTCTTTTTTTTTTTTTTTAGAGACAGCTGGGGTGCCTCCAGGAGGTTTTCACCTTCACTGTCTTCCCTAGGAACTCTAAGAGGTTTTCACCCAATGATCTTTTTATTTATTTTATTTATTTATTTTATTGATTTATTTTTTAATGATCAAGGTGTGGGTGGAGTAGAGACAGGGCCCTACTCCACTACCAACACTGATTTATCCAACGTTTCAATGAACTCCTGCTTAGAAAGGGGCTTCTTGTAGATTTTGAATCGATGTCCATTGACGAGCATGGGGATGACTTCTTCATCAATGGTCCTGATAAGGACTGAACCATTGTCGTTGCATTTCTCCACTGTATATGGTCCTAGCCACCTTGTCCTCAGCTTCCCTTTGAAATCCTTGTATCTCGAGTCATATAACAGTGCCCAATCTGCTGGCTGAAATTGCTTTTTGATAAGGTGTCGGTCATGCCATATCTTTCTCTGGAGTTGGACCACTTCTGAGTGGAGGAGGGCCTACATTCTCTGTTCATGCAATCCATTCAGTTGTAGTAATATTTCCTGTTATGCATGGCTGAGTCTAGGTCCAGCTAAGCTGCCAACTTCAATGTGTTGTACTCGAATTCTATAGACAGCAAAGCCTTCTTCTGGTAGACCAGCTCGTAAGGTGTGAAACCTATTGTAGTTTTCCAAGTGGTTTTGTAGGCCCAGGTGGCCTCAACCAAGCGATCTGCCCAATCTTTTCTGCTGCTGCTCACCACTTTAGTCAAAATCTCTTCCAAAGCCCTATTAGTGACTTCCACCTGCCCATTTGCTTGCGGATGATAAGGGGTGGAAGTTCTCTGCTTAATCTTGTGATGAGCGAGCAAGTCTTCAATCAGGTTAGAGGTGAACTGACTTCGTTGATCTGTGACTAATTCTCTTGGGTAGCCAAACTTGTAGAAGATATTTTCCCTCAAAAACTCAGCCACTTTTTCTTCTATCGCTGCCTTGATTGCCTTTCTCTCTGCCCACTTTGTCAGGTAGTCTGTGCACAATGATGTAAGACTTTTGTTTTGAAGGAGGGTTAGTAGGACCCACAAAGTTCATGCCCCACTTCTCAAATGGCTCGAAATTCAATTGAAGTTGCAGGGGCATTTCATCCCTCAGAGTCAGTTTCCCCATCCTTTGACACCAGTCACATTGGCTAATGTATCTTTTGACATCTTGATGAAGAGTGGGCCAACAGTAGCCTGCCTGTAGAATTTTGAAGGCGGTCATTTTTGCTACAAAGTGACCTCCACACAGTCCATCATGACAGGTTAGGAGGATGTGAAAAAATTCCTCCTCCTTGACACAACGCCTCAAGATCTGATCTGGGCCAAGTTTAAATAGGTTGCCCCCATTCCAAGTGAATGGGGCACTTTTCCTCACGATTTTGCTCTTCTCTTTTGAGGATACGTGTGGAGGGAACTGTGTTGAAACCAAGTAATTTGCTATATCAGCAAACAATGGAGAGAGTACTAAAATAGCAAACAGGTGTTCATCTGGTATTTGATCATCTACCGTCCCTTCTTCACCTGTAGGCAAATCTAATCTAGACAGAAAATTAGCAACAACATTTTCCTTGCCTAGCTTGTCAACAATGGTCAAGTCAAATTGCTGCAATAACAGTTACCATCTAATGATATGAGCATTTACATCAGGTTTATTCATCAAGTACCTAATCACAGCATGATCAGTGTGTACGAATGTTTGATAACCAGTGATGTAGTGTCTGAACTTGTTTAGGGAATGGACTATAGTTAGGAGCTCTTTTTCGGTCACAGTATAGTTTAATTCTTCCTTGGACAGGTTTTTGCTGACAAAGTATATGGAATATGGTAGCTTCTCTTTAACTTGTCCTAAGGCTGCCCCTATGGCTTTGTTCAAGGCATCAGTGTGGATGTGGAAAGGTAGGGCCCAATTTGGACCTCTCAAGATTGGGGCAGTTACCAACTTATCTTTCAACTCATCCAGAGCCTCTTGACAGTTGTCAGTCCATATAAACTCAACATCTTTCCCCAAAAGACCAAACAATGGAGAGGCTAGCTTACTGAAATCTTTAATGAATCTTCTATAATATCATGCTAAGCCTAGAAAACTCCGAACATCTCTTACCTTTTGAGGAGGCAGAACCTTTTGGATGATTTCTATTTTGTTAGGATCCACCTGTAATCCTTGCTGAGAAATTGTATGAACTAGCACAATCCCTTCAGTCATCAGGAATTCACATTTTTTAGGACTGAGGGATAGGTTCATTTCAATACACTTGGTTAAAACTTTTACCAGGTTAGTCAATGCTTCTTGGAAGTTGGACCCGTAAGGAGTAAAGTCATCCATATAGATTTCCATCGAATCATGAACCAACTTAGCAAATATGCTCAGTACTGCTCTCTGGAAAGTGGCAGGAGCGTTGCATAGCCCAAAGGGAAGGACCCGGTAGGCAGAGGTACCCCATGGACAAGTGAAAGTGGTCTTATCTTGGTCTTCCGGGCTGATTTCGATCTGATTATACCCATTGAACCCATCTAGGAAAGAAAATAACTTCTTCCCTACCAGCCCATCTAACACTTGATCTATGAAAGGCAAAGGGAAATGGTCCTTCTTGGTGGCTTTGTTAAGTTCTCGATAATCTACATAGATTCTCCACTTCCCATTTTTCTTCGGCACAAGCACCAGAGGAGAAACCCATTCGCTGTCAGAGATGGGGTAAATGAATCCTGTATCCAACAACTTTTGCAATTCCTCTTTAACAATGTCCTTAAGGGCTGGATTCATTCTCCTCTGAGGTTGCCTGACTGGTTTACAATCCTGTTTAATGTAAATGTGATGGGTATAGACCGAAGGGTGGACTCCTTTCATCTCCTTATATCTCCAAGCGAAAGCATCCAAATGGCGGTTCAGTAGGCTACAGAGCTCCTTCTCCTGAGAAGGGGATAGGGATGAGCTGATCTTCAAGGCTCTTTCAAGGCCAAATTCCACATTCTTAACTCTGGGAGAAGTCGGATCAACCACACAGAGGTCTACTACAGCGCTAGCTTGGGTACCTTCCACCAACTCCTCTAATGGCAGCACATTGGGAGGCGGATTTTGAATCAAATTCTCAATCAGGTCATCCTCGGTTTGAGGGCCTCCCCGGGTGGCTTCCACTGTGCACCCTAGTGCAGAGTAGACTTCATCCTCATCTCCCTCCTCCAACCAGAGAGGTAAGTCATGTTCTAGCAGAGGTTGGGCAGGAGGATATAAGACTAGCTGTTTAGACATAGGCCCATTCTTGATGGTCATGCTCCTAGCTCAACAACTGATGTAAGCATCCGCGGTAGCTAACCAAGGCCTTCCCAAAATGAGGGGGTATCCAGTGAGTTTTGCCTTTGGCTGAAGGACCAAGAAGTCCGCAGGGTATTCACAAGAATCAACAGAGACCATGACATCCTCCACAATCCCTTCAGGAGTCACGGTGGAGCGGTTTGCTAACTGCAGTACTGTCGAGGTCTTTCTTAGGGAACTCTGAAGGTTAAGTTTGAGCATAGTGTCCCTGGTCATCACATTAATGGCATCCCCTAGATCAATCGAGGTGTGGGGGATTATGGTGCCATTGATGTGGACATCAACTATAGGACTCCCAGGGTCCAAATATTTTGGATAGATTACTCGTCCCAACATCAGATCGGGCAGTTGTCCTATGACATTGATAGTTGGGGCATCTCTTTTGCGCCTGCCTGGGTGCCTAAGACACTTCTCCTTAATCAATTTGTTGTAGATTGGTACATCTTTTATGGCCTGTAGAAGTGGTATTTTTACACACAACTATTGAAGTTCACCCAGAAGTTCAGTCTCCTCTGGGTTTGGTTGCGTGGTTGCCGTTAGTCTCTCAGGAATGGGTGGAATGGCTTTGGGTTCACTTTCCTATTTCTCTTCCTCATCCTCTGGAGGAGAAGGTGGGCGATCTAGGAGGACCTTCCTAGATCATAGGTTGATCTCTTGATTCTCCACAACATAGGTAGGGCATGTTGTCTCTCCAGTATATACCTGTTGGGCCTGTCTGTTATTGGGGTTCGGGTTCGGTTGAGGAGGCATCCGGGGCTGTCTTGGAGGAGCAGGAGGTAATGGTTGTGGTTGAGCAGGTGGTGGAGGCAAAATAGTGGGAGGAGAGTTATATTGGGGCCTCCACCCTGGCTGAGGTGCATTCCACTGAGGTTGTGGCTGAACATGAGAGTGAAACGAATGAGCAGCAAGTTGAGTATGGTATTGAGATGGATAAGACCAAGGAGGAGGTGCGGACCAGGAAGGATGAGCAGGGGGACCCCAAGAAGGTATATGAGCGGATTGGCTGGGGTTGTAATAAGTTTGGTATGTCCCTTGCATCCCCTGCTGGTAAGGTCTGGATCCATGTGGCCTCCTTTGATTGAGGAAGTAGAGTGGTTCAGTGGCTCCCTCAGCCCATTGGTATATGGATTTAAGTCTGGGTAAGGTTGGGGCATTGGTTTGTAGGGTCTTCTTCCTCACAAATGAAACATACCTCTACTGAGTGCACTGGAACCTCGTTCTTAGGATGCTTCCTTGTACATCTAGGACAAAAGATGGCTAAAGCCCTCTTAGCTTCCTCTTTCTTTTGTTGGATTCGGAAACTATCCAGTTGCATGGCAATGGTCTGTCTCACCTCACTTTTAAGGTCTTCCATCTGATTTGTAAACTCATTTTTGGAAAAGGTGGCACTGGCTGAAAGTGGATTCCCCCTATCTCTTTTCTGGGCTGCCCTATAATGGTTTCTAAACACAGCCTTTATGTCATCATAAGATAGTTGTTAGATGTCTCCGCCTGCTAGCAAATGGAGGATATCTAGAAGGTCTTCAGGGACTCCTCGGAGCACAACCAGCTTCAGAGATTCAGGGTCAAGTGTGCACCTGACCCTTTTATAACTGAGTTGGAACCTTTCTTCATAGTCTTCTAAAGATTCATCACTTCCCATGGTCATCCGAAAGATTTCTCCCTTCGTTTCCTTTGACCTACAGTAGTCCCGGTATTTGTTGTTAAAGGCTTGCTGCATTTGAGCCCAAGTTGTGATGTTGTTCCTAGGTAACCCCATGAACCAGCGTAGGGCTGCATCCTTGAGGGTAGAGGGAAAGAGTTTCAACTTTTGCTCGTCTTCTGCATAGTCATAAGTCTGACAAAGGACAACAAACTCGAACAAGAAGGTATCAGGGTCTTCAGTGGTCAATCCATGGAAGTGAGGCAAGGCTGAGGGACTTATGTTTTTCATTTTCATGTCCCCATTGGTCTCGTAGATGGGAAAGGCACCTTCTATCCTCTCCTCATCTCCTATACCGTTTCTGTGTTCAGCCATAGTCTCAAGAGGAATGTTCTCTTGCTCTTCTTCTGTTATAAGATCTTCGTATATCTCTGGAGGTTCACCTATAGGTTCTTCTAGATCACTGCCACCGAAGAAGAGAGAAGGGTGACTCAGTGATGTAGTGGGGGTGTTGGGTAAGAATTTTCCTGTATTGTCTCTATTCCTACAAGGCATGAAATGGAATATATTTGGTTGATTTTTGCTTCCCTTTTTTTTCTTGCTTGTACCTACAAAACTGAAATAGATTGAACTACAACTAACTAAAATCTATCTTGCTGAAATGAAAATGTGAAGTTGAAATGAAAGTAGGAAAGGACTAATCTATGCTGCTGAAATGAAATTCCAGAAATGAAATGCCAAGCTACGCTTGCAAAATTGAAATTGCGGAATTGAAATGCTAATCTACGCTTGCAGAATTGAAATTGTGGAATTGAAATGCTAATCTACGCTTGCAGAATTGAAATTGCGGAATTGAAATAATAATCTATGAAAGCAGGAAATATCTAATCTATGTTTGCTGAAATGAAATGAAAGCATAAAATGTCTAATCTACTTTTGCGGAAATGAAATTGCAGAATGGAAATGAGACAACTACTCTACTCTTGCTGAAATAAACTACTTAGCAGAAGGTTGTAGTAGAAAATAGAAGAAAAGCAACAATCACCAATACTCTGACGCTTCCCCGGTAACGGCGCCAAAAAGATGGTGGGCTCCAGTATTGCAGCAATAATGTTGCAACTCCTGGGACTCCCTTCTTTACTTTTATCAACCCGGTAGTTCGTAACAAACTTGGAAGCGACAGTGCTATATGCACAAGTACTAGCTCTTGTCGTAGGCTGTCATTGGATCAGCTAGCACAAGTCCGCTAGGAGCTTAAGCCAACTTCTATGAGCTTTTAGAAGAAAATTTTAACTGTGATAGACGAAAGCTAACTCAAAGGAGGCTAATCTACTTGCAGAAAGAGGCTGAAAGCTGAAAGGAAATGCAAACCCTAGTTTTACCGAGTAACCCTACTGGTGCAAGCAAAAGGATGAAAGCTACAGAAATGGATGCCATTGACTCTTGGGAAGGTAAAGTGAATGTGTCTAAGCTACTTCTGAAGTGAAATCTAAAAAGGAACATCTTTTTGTATTTTTGAGTAATCTTGTAGAATTATTATGCATGTGCTTTAACTGTTTTTGACTATGCAGAGGCTGATTGACGAAAGGAAATGGAGTGGGCGCTTGCAGGAGGTTGGGAAGGTGAGAAGAGGGCCTAAGGGGTCCCTAGCACCCTTCCAGAGAGTGTCACAGTGTTCAGATCTCCAAAAACTGCTCTCGTGAACTTCTACAAGAAGTCTGCTGGGGTTCTACAGGATGTTCCGAAAGGGGATTTTGGAGGGTTGATGGTGGAAGAAAGGTGGAAAAGTGGATATGGAGGTTGGACGAGGGTGTGAAAAGGTCTAGGACCTAGTGAATGAAGCTGAGGAGTGATTAAGGTGGTTGAATTTGGTTCAAGGACGGAAGGAGCAAGGTTGCACAAAGGTATGGAAATTAGGTTAAGTCGGAAAAGAGTGGCAAATGAAGGGGAGGAATCTGAGTTAGGGGGTTGGAGTAGGTTTTCTGATGGAGGAAGGGTAGGCAGGAAGGTATCACAGGTGTTCTGCACACTATTTTCCAAAACTGACCAAACAAAGACTATGCAAACCAAAGATCTAGCTATTTTGACCTAATTTGACTAAGAAACCAGCAACCATGATGAACAGAAATTTATTGGGAGAAAATCACGTAAGATAACTATGAAAACTAAGCAAGAATGGATCTAAGCATGTAATCACAACTGGTACCAACTTTTGCAACTAAGGATCTAACACTAGCAATTGCATGAAGAAGCAAGAACAGTGTTTTTGTGGCAGCAAGGACGCCTTGGTCTTAGCTCATGGTCCTAAGGAGGGAGAGGTGAGATCAAGGGTTGCTTGATGGCCTTTTTCGAAGATATTTTATGTTACCAACCTATCAAATTAATCTGAAACATGAAAAGCTATTTCAATCATCAAAAATGATCTAGGTAACCAAGCAAGATTTTAATCTACTAGAAAGAATTTATTCTATGAATACAGCAAAAACATATAACAGTACACAGAAGAGGTCCTGGCACTTGGGTTGGGCCCAACCCCAAGAGCTACAGGCTCCTAAGAAGAAGCTCAGAGCTGATGCAAAGTGAAATTGATCTCCATTACTCAGAAAATAACCATGTCACAAAAATGTTTACAGCAAAACCTCCAAAATGAGCTGAAAGGTAGAGCAGCACTAAAGTGCGAAATACAAAATGTTCCCCCAAAGTAAAACTATGAAGGTTGGAAGCCTTCCTACTTATGCTTTACGAGGACCTCCAACAACCCTCGTTAACTCAAGGGGCTTGGCTGCTCAAACTGCAAGTAATCAGCCACTTTACAAAAGCTGCTCGGCTGCCCTTGGGAATCACCTTTGGTGGGCTGTTGAACTTCGAGCTGATGGTGGAGAACTCGAGGAAGGGGCCATTTAGTGCAGAAGACACCCTTCCTACAAATCTTCAGCCTTGTTCCCTTGTATTTGGTTGTCAACTGGCTCATAAATGCTTGACCTTGGTCGAAAAGTTGTCCAAAAATCTGCAATAAGCACGTATTAGACTTCCTGGTCAAGTGACTATTCTCATTCATTCAATTAATAGAAATATACTGAAAAGCATGCATAAACTATGAAGAATGGTGGATTAATCTAGAATAATAGGCAAAATGATCCCAATAAGTTACCCATTTTTGGGGCTCATTAGTCTGCTTTAATTTTCTCACATAAATCATAACAACCAAGATATTTGAAAGATGTCACAGCCATCGGAGATGCCAAGAGTTCCCTGAGATCTGTTGGCTCAAATCTAAGTATTCTTCCCCCTTTTTGTGGTTTCTTCACCTCTGTTTCTTCTCCCTCACTGTATGGTTTGTTTTCCTCTTCTGCCAAAGTGTTTTAATATCAAACCTTATGGACATATTATGTGGTTGGAATGTGGTGTTTTAGGAGTAAGGAATGGGTAAGGGAAATTTAAAGAGATGGATTTAGGGATTTATGTAATGGAGGAGGGGATAGGGAGTATTAATATGATGCGTTTTTAGGATGGGGAAATTGTTTACAATGTTGGGGGTTTGGGAGCCTAGGTAGTTGTAGCAACTAGGGCTTAGGGTTTTGGGATAAAGGTTAAAGAGTATTGGGATAAAGGGTTTGGGGAAAGGGAATGAAAGTGTAGGGGAGTGGAAATTTTGGAATTGAGAGTTCGAGGGTGTTTTTGAGGGAGATACTAGGGTTTTGATGTGAGAAAAACACCAAATCTTCAATAAAATTTCAAAACACCATAAGAGTAACTTTAGGAGGAAGAAGCATGCTATCTTTAGCTGTTACTTACTTATTGGAGGTTGGATACAAGTTTGGTGGAGCTGTGGAGGCGATTCTAGCTTTCTTGGACAAACGCGCAGCGCCATAAGGAAGTGTGCCCTTTCTCTGGCAAGTGCGCAACACTTGTTGGAAGTGTGCAATGCTTGAAGGGTGTGCGTAGCGCTTGAAGGAAGTGTGCAACACCTGTTCTTTTTTTAAAATTCGCCCAGAATCATGAGAAATGTTCTCTTGGGTTTTTCTCAATCAATGGTAGGAGGCAAATGAAGTTGAGCTTGAAGCTAAGAAGGCCTTTATACCTGAGTGAATTTGATCTTTTAACTTTAAAACCCACTTTCTAATGTTTCAATTTACCCTTTTGAAATCTTTGCTAATTACCCTTTACTCTCTGATTTTCTTCTTTGCAGATTGATGATGCTGGAGTTTGGCACTCTTTACATTTGAATTTTCTTGGTGAAGTTGGCACATAGAGTTTGAGTTAACAACTTAGGAATAGTAACTTATTACATATAATGGACATCATTATATATATATATATTATATATATATATATAATATATATATATAATTATTATATATTTATATATATATATATATATATATATATATATATATATATATATATATATTATATATATTATATATATATATATATATATATATATATATATATTAGATATTATATATATATATATCACATCTATGTTTTTTGGAATAAAAATACAATTCGAAATAAAACTCATACTTTGGAATGAAAATAGTGTATTTTTGAACCTTGGAAAATGAAACCTAGTGACCTGATGGAACCTTGAATGACTAGACTCCATGTTGACTTGACTGACATAAAGACATGATAAAATGACCTTTTATGATTGATGTATGCTCAGTAGAACATGAAGGTGGGCCAACAAGTATTGATTTTTTAAGGGAGAGTGAGGCTTTTGACTTGGGTTACCATCAGTGAATAAAATTTTGCATGAAGACCTAGGTGGAATGACCAAAAATCTCAAAATGGGACCCTAATATGATATAAAAGAGGAGTTTTGATCACTGATGGTAGTATGCAAATACTGACTCTAACAAGGAATAGCTATTTTTAAATGAGAGATTCAAGTCAAACTATACGGGCATCGCTTGTCATCTGGCCCTCCTTCTAGCGCCATTTTGTTGACGGTGTTGGACCTGCCAATAAAGGGGATCTCCCCGATATGAATTCCCAACTAGACATTACACCATTTGGTGTAGAAGTCCCATCTTGTATGATGACCCAGTTGCAATTTACTCAGAGATCTGCCTTGGTTCTAGCTGTTAGCACATGAGAGTGTTATGATGGTATCTTCAAACAACAATGTACATGTGCCTGGTGAGTGCGTAATGTAACTATGTCAAGGTTCTCTTACTACAAAGGGGTGGAGTAAAGTAAGAATCTAAGTGAGAGGTAGTAGTACCACCCTGGAAGAGACACACGTGAACCAAAAAGGTTTGTCCAACACCCAGCGGAATAGTCCATAACGGATGCAGCAGTCATTAAAACCGAGGTGAAGGGGACAACACCTACACCACCCATCAGAGTAGCCCACACAGATGTCACGATCCTTATAACCATAAGACAAATATGGTATGTCGAGTATCCTGCAGAGTATTCCACAGAGATGTGACAACGGTGATAGCCAGTACACAAAGGTGGCATGTCTAGTATCCCACGGATTAGTCCACAGGGATCAGACAACAACGATAAGAAATACAACAAATCTTCAACAATGTAAGTACTAAAACAACCAAAGTAGTTCAACTATATTAGTACAGGTTAAGCAAACATGCATTACAAATGTTTAAAGAGTAGTCTTACAAACATCTACAAAACATATGTGAAAACACGCTTGCCTTAACAGGGTTTTGAATTAAGAAAAAGTCCCAAGACACATATGCACACCATACATCACTAGTCCCAGTAATGGGACATTGGAGCCACTCCTCACTCCTCAAAGAACAGACTACAGACTCTCAAGGCTATGTGACTCTTGGACTACCCTCATGACTGTTCAACTTATAATGAATTTTCAATTGACATGACTCTTCAACTTCTTGTGTGCTTCCATTGGACTTCACTTTACATTACATTAAGTTACAACGGCTTTGGCCCATATTGGTGATGTGGCCAAGACAACTCATGACACTATTGACATGTACTAGATGATTGTGGTGTCTATGTCAAGTTGTTGCGTTGTTGAGTGATGGATGTACTCTTGGTGTGTTTTGTCTTCTCCTCTACATGGCATAGTGTTGCAGGGTCTTTGATGGTCTTGGTCTTGCATGATGGTTCAATGCATATGTTCCTTTCACTTGTTGCTTGATGTGCTTGGTACATCCATCCAACTAGAAGAAATTCTTCTAGAATTTGTGCTCCTTCTTCATCCCTTCGTCATCTTTCCATGATCTATTAATGTACCTATTCCTACAATTCAATCATGACATGACGACATTAAATCCAAAACCTCCTAGTCTAGCATGATGCATTGTTATCATTTTTTGAGTGACAGGGAGGGAGGACAACTCACTGAGACAGCATAGAGCGTAGCTCAGGCTAGAATGAGGAACTCTGGGAGGATAGCCTGCACTGTTGAGAAAAATTGTGCAGTGACCACTGGGAGGCATAATTGTGCAGTGAAGGACACCAGTGGCAGCTGTAAGGTGGGACCCTGAGGAGCACTTCTGCGCAGTTCTTGGAGGGAAGGCAAGACAAGGCTGCAAGGGACCTTCTAGGAAGTTATGCACAGTTTTCAAGAGCAAGTCATGATAGGATTGTAAGGGACCTACAGAGCATGACTGCGCAGTTTTGGAGAACAGTGCAGGATAGGTAGAAAAGGGCTTGCTAGACATGACTGTGCAATTTTGGAGAATAGTGCAGGACAGGAAGCAGAGGGCCTGCTAGACATATCTACGTAGTTTCTGAAGGCAGCGTAGAGAAAGGCAATAGAGGACTATCTAGACATGTTTGCACAAGTTTGGAGATGAGTACAGGACATGCTATAGGAGGCTTGTTGGACATGTTTGCGTAGTTTCTGAAGGCAATGCAGAGCAAGCTAGAAGAGGACCAGTAGGACACGTATCCACAGTTCTAGTGATCAATGGAGACCTAGGTCTTGGTGAAATGCAGGGTTTCAGTAGACCTAAAGGAAGCTTAATGACTGTGCTTAAGAAATGTGCAGTGCAATTTGGACATGGAGGCAATTGATGCACAGTTTTTGGAGGCAGACAAGCTGCTCACCTCCGAGATTGCAAAGTGCAACTGACCCAGAGGATAACCTAAAGCACTATGCAGTTCTAGGTAGCAAAGAAAGGTCACTGAGGGTTGAGACTGTGTAGTGCAGTTCAGTCGGGATCTGATGGAAGAGGTTTGTCCAGTCAAATAGATTTTCAGGACAATGGCTAAGTGTTGAAAGCAAGTGAGCTTGTGCAAACTTGACATTGTGATCATACACTTAGCATACTTCGACAACGAGACAACATAGACCACCAGTACAATTAGACAAAACATGCCCTCGGTGAGATTATCTTAGAGTTGAAAGTGACAAGTGCAACACTTGAGATAGACCTTCGCATGACCGTGATGACAATTACGCGACAGTGCTTTCAACTTTCTGTGTGAGTAAGATGGATGTTTACATAGTGAAGACAACCCAAACACACAAAGGCAAACACTCAAACTCACCAGAACAAGATCGCAAGCATGACAAAGCAATCAATATGCCAAAATATGATCGTTGGTAAAACAAGAAAAAGGGTGAAAAGACTTCACAAGAGCTCATGGGGTGAGCTCGAGTGTTTGCAACCATCAAAGGAAAAACCAAGGAAGGCTCCAAAATTTGGATGTAAGCCAAAATTTTGGAGGATGTTTCACCGCTACAACACTTGGCAACACACTGGTTGAATAATAGCTTCTCTATTTTGGTTCGTTTACAGTGCAGGGCCTTGGCCTTTCAGGGAGAATTGATTCATTGTGTGGATAACTTCGTCTTCCCCACTTACCCCATGGACAGACACAGTTCACCTTGTACCAACTTAGTTGAACAAAACATAAAATTCAGCTAGATCATAGTGTTTCAAATTGGGAAGGGTAGTTTGGCTTGTGAGCTTAGGATTTTCAGAGTATAAGTTTTTCATCTCTAGTGTTGCTCCACTACTAGCAGGCCTAGACAGTACCCTGACGGAGTCATGCAGGAACACAAGCATTACTCCACTATGAGCGAGCTTGGACAGTACCTTAGTGGAGTTGCGTGCATCAACTCTCTGCGTAGGAAGCCTTTCTCTTCTTTCGCCTTTGTTATTTTTTGAAAGAGAATTGTGCATAGGCACTTATTTATTTTTTGGGGTGGAAGATGGATCCTGACTTATTGAGAGGAAGAGAGGTTGTTCCTCCATAGAAACATATAAAGACCTCTGATTCAGGTTTGCTTGTTTAGATTTTCACCTTCTCTATTTCTACTAGTTGGATAAGCTTGAACACACCAGAGCAAAAAACTAAGTATAGGCATGAGGTTTCCCAGACTAGACACAGGTTCATGGCTCAACCAAAAATTTCCTTATAGATGGATCATATTTTCTGTCAACACTTCATGCGGTGAGCTCGAGTGTTTGCAACCATCAAAGGGAAAACCAAGGAAAGCTCCAAAATTTGGATGTAGGCCAAAATTTTGGAGGATGTTGCAGCCGCTACAACACTTGGCGACACACTAGTTGAATACAAGCTTCTCTATTTTGGTTCATTTACTGTGAAGGCCCTTGGTCTTTCAGGGAGTATTGATTCATTGTGTAGATAACTTCGTCTTCCCCACTTACCCGATGGACAGACATTGTTCACCTTGTACCAACTTAGTTGAACAAAACATAAAATTCAACCAGATCATAGTGTTTCAAATTGGGAAGGGTAGTTTGGCTCGTGAGCTTAAGATTTTTAGAGTATAATTTTTTCATCTCTGGTGTTGCTCCGCCACTAGTAGGCCTAGATAGTACCCCAACGGAGTCACGTAGGAACACACGCATTGTTTCATTGCGAGCGAACTTGGACAGTACCCTAGTGGAGTTGCATGTTTCAACTCTCTGCATAGGAAGCCTTTCTCTTCTTTCACCTTTGTTATTTTTTGAAAGAGAATTGTGCATAAGCACTTATTTATTTTTGGGGGTGGAAGAGGGATCCTAACCTATTGAGAGCAAGAGAGGTTGTTCCTTCATAGAAGCATATAAAGACCTCTGATTCAGGTTTGCTCGTTTAGATTTTCCCCTTCTCTATTTCTACTAGTTGGATAAGCTTGAACACACCAAAGCAGAAAACTAAGTATAGGCATGAGGTTTCCTAGACTAGACACAGGTTCATGGCTCAACCAAAAATTTCCTTATAGACAGATCATATTTTCTGTCAATACTTCATAAGCCAAAAGTTACAACTAATCACAAAGAAGATGGACACAGGACTAGCCAAGCACTGCAATGTCACAAGACTCTTTAAACTTTAGCAACAAACCCTTTCAGAAACCAGAACACAGTGCAGGCACAACACTTATTCGCATAGTGCAAACAAACGAAAAACTCAACACAAAAGGAAAAACAAGACGAGAGGAAAAACGTACACAACAAGGAAATTAAACCAGAAGACATGAAAGCAAAATGACTAAAGCAACAGGATTTAAAATAAGCAAAAAAAATGACGGACTATGAGTGCAAGATGAGCACAAGGAAGGGAAAACTGAGATGCAGCTAATCCTACTCCTATTCTAATAGTTTGGCGGTCATGGTTACGTGAAATTAAATTTAGATTGAAGCCACTGTAGTCGCTCTCGACTTGCATCCACAAAGATACAAGCGATTAAAATAGATAAAAAGTAGTGTGCAACAAAAAATACAAAAACTTGAACAAGATGCACACGGATAGGAAGGTCTTGCCTGTGGGTAGAAAGATGTGTCACAACCACCCAATACACGTGCTTGCTTTTTTTATGGATACCTTTTCTAAACAAACCTCGAAAATACTTGCGAGTGTGTCCTTGTATGCACCAAGCCTCCTAGCAAGCACAAGGAATGATTGAAGCTTTTTACCTGCACCATGGCTTGCCAAGTAAGATTATTCTAGCCATTCAGTGATTAGGTTGTGAAATTCATAATGGTTGTTTGCACAGCCTTGTGATCTATGAAAGGGTGGATTTTTGATTTGACAGAGAGGATCACGATGGGAATCTCGCAAGGAAAAATAAATCTGATCATCCTCAAAAGTCATGCCAAGACAATGATGATCCAAAATGGATTTTGGATAGACTCCTAAGCCTAAGTGTTCCTCACAGAGGAAAATGAAAGTCCAAGGAAGTTCCTGGAAATAGCCCCATTGTAGAGATCTTTTCCTTCTCTACTGCAACCTGAATGGGCTAAAATGGACTTAGGATGCAGAAGTTATCGCAGAAAGAAGTTGCCCTTTGTTCTTTGGAAAAAGAGGCAAAATCCCCTAAAAATGGCCTAAAAGGCCTTATATGGGAAATTGCATAAGAAAAAGTCAAAAGAAGCGGACTTAAGCGGAGGCAGAAGAAGCCCCGATCGGTCGATCCAATCAATTGGGTCGGAGACAGGCCCGTATGCGATATCGGGACCCCGGACTTGGCGATTGCGATTATGCGATATGTCGCCTGCCGATGATCGGATTGACAGATCGACATCTGCGATATATAGAACCCCTGGGCCGTATGCGATGCGATATGCGATAGCAATCGCGACATACATTCTCAGCCGTTGGATCGGGAAAGGAATGGACAACCAAGATTAATTCGGCGACTTGCGATTGCCAGACCTGACAGATTTCATAAGCACGGTTTATAAAATTTGAGTTCCGGTAAAAGGGATTTTCTATGTATTAATGCTTTTCAGTGTAAAAACTGAAATACAAAGGAAAGTCAGACCTGAAGGGGAATTATAGATGCGACTTATAAAATTTGAGTTCCGCAAAGGTGGATTTCGGGCGGGCCTCAAGCAGTAAATGGTATTGGGCTGGCTTCACCCGATCCCACACACTGGTCGATGCATGGCTGGCAGAGGATAGAGGAAAACCACCTTTTCGGGCTGGTAACCTCCATACCCTTAAGCCACCCGAAATCGCATATCAACCATTGGATCAGAGATCCGCAGATCAACGGTGGGGATTGCTATAGCAACAAAGGCGGACCCGATGCGATATTAGGGAGGATGTGATAAATTTTGAAGTTTGATAAAAAGGATTTTGACGGGTTTTTCATGTATTTCCCATGTATTTGGGATTTTACCCAATATGCCTATGCGATGCAATATAACACCTAATGGTGGACCCGATAGGGATTTTAGGGGCGATTGAATAGAATTTCATGTTTGAAATACACACCCGATAGTGTATTTTCCGGAAAATACCTATGTAATGGGATTTTTCTCAATTTTTGGGTTTTGCCTATGTGAAGGCCCCGGAAACCTCTGTAACCGCTTCTGATCCTCATGCCACGCTGCAAGTAAGCGTTTTTACAGGAAATGATGCATTTTGAATCCATAGAGCCGCAAAACCAAATGGCCAGTCGAACTGACAAGGAGCAGGGAAGTCGTAAAGGCACAGAGAGATGATGATATGCAGAGAAATGACTGGGGTAGCCGAAAAGCCGGTAAAGTACCTCAAAGGAGGCAGAGAGCTCAATTGAGAACAAGGGCAGAAGCAAGGGAGAAGATAGAGCGAAAAGCTACTACGCAGAGTAGCTGAGGGAGTCTCTAGGGTCACTTGGAGGTCAAGTGAAAAGCCAAAGAGCCAAAGAAGCCAGAGCCGAAGAGCTAGATCTAGAGCCAGAGCAAGAGCCACGAGCCACGAGCCAGAGCCACGAGCCAGAGCCAAGAGCTAGAGCCAGGGCCAAAGCCGAGAGCTAGAGCCAGAGCAGAAGCCGAGAGCTAGAGCCAAAGCCTAGAGCCAGAAAGCCGAGAGCTTTAGAGCCAGGGGATAAGATGGTGTTTTGAATCCATTGTGTTATCTGTAAACTAGCGGAGTTGAGCATGGATCCTATAAAAGAACTTAGACCATAATCCCAGAGACCCTAGTTGAGTTGACTAGAGCTCAAGGAGATGTAGCCCAAGAGTTTTGGGTGAACTCCATATTAAGCTTGTTGTCTTATGTGTGATGCTCATTTGTTGCATTGTTTCACTGTTATATGTTTTATATCAGTTTAAGCAAATCAATTTACAACACATAAACAATTTAAAGCAACCATAAGCATACACCTTGTTTTCAAGCACATATTTAATTCCGCATTGGTTACTCATAAAGACTTGGGAATATTTAAGCTTTGGAAGTGGGAGAGGTTCTTGTAAGTTAGACAAGAAGCCTAAGTGCCCCATTTTCAGATCAAGTGAGGATCTGCCATAACCGTTAGCGCAAGCTTAAGTGCCTCATCTGCTTGACAGAAATATGAAGAGAGAGATGTTAAAAAGTGAAGATCACAAAGTGCAAAACAACTTTCATTGGATGTTCAGATGGGAAAATGATAAGCTGATTGAAAGTCACACAAGATAGAGGAATGATCAGATGAGCTGGTTGAGATGTCAGATTCCCAGTTTGAAATGAACAAATAAAAATTCATTTGAACAATCTTGTGAACGCTCTGAAAAATGGAACCAAGTTCACTGTGAGCTAGACATGATAGACCACCTTCTTGCAACTGGTGAAAAACTACATAGGCATCATGGTCATCACAAGAATTTAAAAGAGCTACCAACATTATGAATGCATGAAACTAGTTCAGGAGAGGAACTTGATTCATGTGATAGCTCGTGTGCACATCATCACACAGGGGGATTGCTGGTGTGATGAGTGTGCACATTCATAATACAAGATTTGCAAGAAGACTAAGGAGTTGATCATGAGAGGGAAAATTCGATAGGTATGACCGAGCAAAGACAGTCTTGGAGATGATCTACTTCATAATTCCATGATTTCATAAGAGACAGACATTCCCAACCCTAGTTTGATGTAAGAGATGTGCATGAAGATGGATGTACTGTAACAGATTCATGGATTCGGTCATAAGAAAATTTTTGAAAATATGAAATATCAAACCCGAAATACCAAACATTTTTTACTCAAGGATCCACAGTGAATGAAATCATGCATATAGACGGATTGTGCATGAAAAACCGGATCTGATTTAGTTCGGGGAGCTTACCAGAGTCGCGAGGTCCTGACATAACCATCAATGGACGTTGAACTGCCTCGACTCCCTAGTACATCCTGAAACTTTCTAGAATTGTAGAATCATATTTTGAAGCATGAACTAGATCATGCATGGCTTGAGGATGGTTGTTGTTGCTAATTTAAAAACTGCTCTCAGGATGGAAACCATATCTGTCATGGGTTTCACCATATTTTTTAGCTTCAATAATCTGATTTTAAAAGTCATCTTCATGCACACGAAGAGATGATGGGGGATGGGAAGAACACTCTGTGATTAGACTATTTTCAACTTCATCGTGGACATACTCACTACCTTGTGAAAATAGAGGAGATAACTCATTAGATGGATAAGAAAGAGAACATGGAGTATATATGCCACACGTAGATGCATCGCGAATGGTAGGACACATGGGAAAGTGAGGCAAAGAGGAATTTTTTATATGGATGTCTTCTTTGACCGAAACATAATCTATATCTGACTTAAAGTCTTCATGAGAAAACATAAAATCACATGATGTGCTTGGGCATTCATAAGGACATATGGAAGCATGGGAGTTATGACTTCCCAAGACTGGGGGTTGATCGAAAGAATTGATTGTACAGGATGTTCCATCGAGATTAATAGATTGAGTAATGTTCAAGAATGGGAGCTCATTATTTTGAAATAGAGAGGGAAGATTTATAGAGTCCTCACCTTTCTGCTCTTGTATGTGTAATGTGACTTCCTTGCACCTGGCTGCAATTTGAGCCAACAACTTGAGAATCAAGAGAATGTGAATAACTTGCTGGTGAAGCAGATTGATCGAGCTAGTGATGGTACAAGGAGTCATGGCTTGTAGATGATAGAGGGTGGCAGAGATGTAGATCAGATTCGAGGCTTGAGTTATGTATGGTGACGTCCTCTTGTAGAATGGAGGAGTGAGTCTTTGTTGTAGGCTTGTTGAGCCATTTTGGAATTTCCTCCATTGAAGTGAGTGACAGATGAGAAGATGGGTTGGGGACATGTTGTGCAGATTTCTTAGCATTGCAATCACCACAAGGGGGTACCCACTACACAAATTTCTCAGCTTTGTAATCACCAGAAGGGGGCACCGACATCGGGATCGGAAAGGGAGGAGTACAAGGAACAAATGGGGTGTTGGGCTCCTCCTCTGCAATATGAGGTGCCTCATGATCCACAAGAGTTGAGGAGGAAGATAAATCAGGAGGTTCACCATATTGAGACATATGAACCAAGTGTTTAAACTCTTCTCTCAAGAAGTCCAAGTTCACAAGTTGTTCAGGAATTTCGTAACAAAGGTGAAGGAAGCGATCAACAAAATCCTCAACTTATTCGTTAGGCTCCATACCTAAATGGAAGATTTTTTCAATGATTTCCCTGTGGCTATACTCATAGAACATTTTAATAATAATTTTGGCAAGCTGACCAAATGAATCGATAGAGGCAAAGGGTGATGTGTAACACTAGCATTGAGCATGACCTTTGAATGTGAGGGTGCGTAATACAGTCCAGACATATTCATATTATATCTTGTGGCGTAGCCAAAAGTTTATAACTTGGCACACATGCACATGAAAACATGGTTCACCCTCACCACTAAACTTTAATGATCCAGGAGGATCTTGTCAGTCGAGCATGAGTAGAGTCTTCAGTGGTTCAAAGTCGAAGTGGTCTTCAAATGATCATGGTCGATGAGGTCTTGAGCTATATCAACTTCGCCAGTTTCGTCGTCAGCATTCAGTGTCCGGTATCTTCATCTTCAACAGTGATGTTTATGGTTCTTGGTTGTCGACAGTGTTTGTCGTCAGTTCCGCTGGGGTTTGGTTGTCAATTGTGGTCCATGTTATCATCATGTGGGTTTGTATGTCACATTGTGACAATTTGTTGTAAAGGGTTTTTTTAGAACAAATGGTGTAAAGGTCTAAAAACTAAACCCTAAACATAAGTCCTAAACCTAATGTATAAACCTACATTAGAAAAACTATGGTGGATAAACATTAACTTACACCTAGCACCTAAACCCTAACACTACATCCTTCGGCCATGGTGTGAATTCATTACATTGTAAAAAACATTACAAATAAAACCCACAGTCCCTAACCGCTAGAGTTAACCACACCGGGACTGCAGCAAAGAGCACATGTGAGCAAGCAACAACTAACCGTTGGGCAGAGTTCACAACGGATGTTAACAATTAACTGTAGCGGAGGTACGGCTTAGGAACAGGTTCACTGCACAGACAACTAACCGTAGGCAGTTACCATAACGTTTCATCAACCGCCGGAGGAGTGTGTTGTTCACATAACACCGTCAGCTAGTCGGAGCCGCCGGGTGGCAGCCTGCGATTAGACCGCGGTTTTTCACCTGGAAACAATCACCATTTCCATGCCATTATTTGACCGCTCGCGAATAACACTTATCCAAAGTCAAATTTGGGTTTATTTGTTAAGTTTATGCCTATTTTTAATTCACACACCATGTGATTAAGCCCTAAGGTGTCCCTAGTGGATTAGACCGAAACCTTAGATAGGTTCATCACTAACCTTAGTAGTGGAGAGCTCGAATGCACCCAAAAAAACTTTAAATTCACCTTTTGATCATGAAGAAAGGCATGAGAGTGGTTTTAGAGTTTTGTATGCAGATTCTCGAGGAAATAGGATGATTTGTTTTCAGTGTGACGGGAGCATTGAGAGTCGGAATTGGGAACCGTGACAAACGTTCGAAAGATAATTCAGAGAGATTTCTTGTGACATTGACCAAAAGTGCCTACGGGAACAATTAGTCTGGTTAATTTTCCGTGTAATTGACCTCCTCGGATTCAATCCTAATAAAGTGGATGACCATCTTGAAAGCGGACCCGGAGACGTAGTCCATCAGGGATGAACTCTGTAATCAATATTTTTGTCTGGCATCGTTGTGTTTTTGTTGCTTATTACTTCTGTTTACATGTTTCTTATGTTTCAATTATGTCGTAAAGTCATTCCTTTCGATCAGTTCTCACAGTTAAAGCACCTTAAGTTAACATTCAGTTCACCGATGGAATTAATCAATTCTACTTCAGTTTAACATATGATCATTTCAGATCATATACTTTGGTATCAGAGTAGGTTGTGTTTGTAGGATTTTTCTAGTGAATGTTAACCAGGTCAAAGTCGCAACATGGAGAAGGAACACTCGGGGAGATTGATCTAGATATTGGAAAGCGAAGAGTCACTCATAAGTCGACCATGACAGGATCTGATGCAGGTGAAGCTCCTGAAACTAAGATGAGCAAGGAATAGTTTCAGCAATCATTCTTAAGCATGTAAGAGATGTTTGGAGAACTCTATGAAGATAAGAAGGTGAGAGATGTAGAAATTTTGAATAATATGACACATATTCATAGAGATTATCCCAATTATACACTATTGCGGAATGCATGCATAATACATAACCTCCTCTACGTTGATCATCAATTTACAGAAGCAGAAACAATAACATGCGCACATAGAAGCATCAACCACACATATCAACACAATGTTTTCCCGGGGAAAGCATCTCGCTAAAAACCCCAACTATCTGTATATTATATTGATTGAGAACATGTAACAAATATAGTATAATACTCCTCACAAGTACTCAGTACTATCTCCACCTGTTACACACAATACAGCTCAGATCTGATCTCCAAATCTCCCCTACTGCTTGCTTGCCTCCAGTGCACAATCCTGCAAGAGAATGAATGATAATGGCTCAAGCAAACTCGTATTTACTTGGAAAAATCACGTGAGCACAAGCTACAATTTCCCTTGGCCTCATTGGCATTACTCAATTCATTACATGTGCAAATCTCATGCACAACTGATAGTCACAACTCACCCTTTCACTTACCTCTAACACTTGTCTCCATTGAACTGTCCATTCACTGATTTAACTGATGTATTCTTCAGTTGCATTATGAGTTAATAATTAGTGAATTAATTAATAATTAATTCACACTACTCATCACTTATTCTATTGGCCAGTTAGACTAAATACAACTAGTTCAACTAAGTCAAACTGAACACAACTCCATTAACTGCTCATCTAACTCCACGGAACTCAATCACTGAAGTCCTAACTGAAGTCCTCCATGCAATAGCTCAAGTAACCCACAAGAACCATGTATTTCCTTCTAGCAACTGCATGTGCCACATTCGTAGCTCCAACTGAAGTGCTCCAAGAGAATAAGATAAAGTTTAGAGTCAAAATATTACTAAGGGCTAATAATATATGATTGTTTCTATTTTTACCTGACAGTCTAAAAATAGACTCTGATCACACCATTGTGATCCAAAAAATAGAAGTCCATCTATTTTTCCCAACATGACCAATCATCCATAAACAACATCCTGCAACTCATATACCATGATCCATATGTCTAAAAATAGACAGTCTAAAAATAGACTTTGCGCCAAAACTTGCTTGCGGGACCACTTAGTGAAGGCGACTCCTTTCCACTAAGCTCCATCATCTTGTTGCATTCTCAACAAGCATTTCTTGTTGCACACTTTTCAACACTCCCTCTCAACAAGAAAGGCTTCCTCTCAAACCCGATCATGTAACTTTGGAATGTTATGCATGCAACACATCTGCCCGGTCCACTTTGCTCCAACAACACTTGGAACAAAAAAACACTCCCAACTGACCACTCTGTTGGGCTAGGAACATACTTTGATGCTGAAGCTCTACCTGCTGCTGACAAGTGCTCCCT
>APFE031486012.1:50562-139111 GCA_000404065.3 Pinus taeda
AAAACTTGCCTGCGGGACCACTTAGTGAAGGTGACTCCTTTCCACTAAGCTCCATCATCTTGTTGCATTCTCAACAAGCATTTCTTGTTGCACACTTTTCAACAAGAGATGCAACTTCTTCTTCAAATACATTGAAGAAGGACAAGGGTAAAGGCAAGGCTGATAAACCTCCTTTGCCTCCATCATCTCCATCATCATCATCATCTTATTCTTCTTCCAGTTCAGATTCTGAAACAGATAAAGAAACCTAAGAAAACATCTCTCTTGAAAATTGATGTAAAATTTGAGTTACCTATTTATGATTGTGAAATGAGTCCTAAAAAGTTAGATGATTGGATTAAGTAGTTAGAAGTGTATTGTCATATTCAGAACATTTCTGACGATAAAATGAAAATTTAATTAGCTACACTTAGAATGGGGGGAACAACTTTAATCTGTTCAGAGAAGAATCTTCGGCGAAAATCACATAGAGATAATTTTGTCGACGCGTTTCGAACCAACCAGTGTGGTTCATCATCAGGACAAGTTGAATGAGCAAATCTTGCTATGCATTATAAATAGATCGGGCAGAATATCCACATAACAACTAATAGTGGTGGAATCTCTGCACCTTTTAAGAAATGCCAGATCTGCCTTCAACTTAGAAACCTGCACCACTATCGGTGGCAACCCCAGCCAAAAGGATATCAGGCGAGATGGGGCATTCCAAATAGCTAATTCAGGTGTTTTGGAAATTTAGTTTTCTGTAAGTGAAGGAGTTGAGATTTTGAAGGTTTGCTTAATCTTTCCCATTCCTCTAATCCATGCTTACAACACTCCATCTTTCTTGGCTTTCTAGGGGAAATTTAAGGAAGGGAGTGTCAGCTTGTTAGCAAGCATTGCTACATGAAAGGCACGTTCCCTTCTTAACTTTGACTGGCAACTCAAATCTTCCTATAATAACATCTACTCGACAAAGTTCTATCCAACATCTTAGAAACAACCTGAGCATCTTGGAGCAGTGAAGCAATATACCAACAAATGGGAAGCCTTTTTCCAAGGAAAGTTAATCCTTTTCACCTCCTGATTAATTCTTGTTTTCTCTTTCATTGGTGTTCTTGGCTTGAAGTTAACTCCTGGTAAAGACTTGGCCTCTTATTTGTATTTGTTGGAAGTAAAGCCCCTACACTTCTATTGAATCCCCACTCTCTCTTGGCTCTCATCTCTTTGCGAAGCTCCTTCTCGATGGATCTATCCTCTATTGGCAGCCTCTCAACCATTCTAGCCCTTTTTTTACTGTTTACCTTTGTTTAGGGCAGAAACCAAGCTTCATTTTCCCAAGACCACTTTTACTCCTATCCATTTTCGTCTCCTCTTTGACACCTACCTCCTTGTTCTTTGACCTTTCTCTCCTCCATTTGCACCCGCCATGCCACACTAAAGAGTTTATGTCCATAGATATGCAACATACTATTAAGAGCATGCTAATTGAAGTAACATAAGAACACAACTCAGAGTGGAGGAAGTAACAATTCGCTTTCGGGAACTCACCCTGCCCCCGATTCAAGAAGAACTCACTCATGCCAAAAGGGAAGGAAATAACCATAACACCTTCTTTCAAACACAGAGGTAATGCTAGATTTGGTTGATTAGGTGCCTAATATAGGGCCCATGCATGGCCTTTTAATCAACATATGCACATGGTGGACCTAACTGGCACATGAAATTCCTACTTGGCAAGGTTCTATTAGATTGACATAAGCATATAGAGGACCTCCTCCCCTCCATGGAACACCTACATTGACATAAGAGGGATTTGGACCATTGATTTAAGTGCATCGAGAAGTACCTTGGCACCCCCCCTACTATTGGTTGCCCATGGGGCAACAACAAGGAGCCAATCAAGGTTGCAACAATAGATTTAAACCCCTTTTTGTAGTCTCCTCACTCTTATGATGTCATTGGTTTTTTAGTTTCTTGTTTATTTGTCGCTCTCTTATGATCTTGAAGGCAATGTATTTTAAATCTCTAGGCAATATTTTGTCTTATGACTCTCTTAAATAGGTACATTTTTTAATATGGTCAAATTTCCCTAGTAATCGACCAATCTAAAACTTTCAACTCTTTCATGTAATCTCTTATTTAAAAAAACATAATATGCAATGTTGTTGCTTAGTACCTGCCTCTTGTGCAAAAAGTAAAAGTAATTACAACCAAAGTTATTGATAATAGAGATTATGCATATTAGTTGCTCTAATGTTCAACCATGAAAGTGCACTTCCCTGTTTATCTAAATATTTACATAGCTTATTATATATATACACCTAAGAAATTAGTATTTCAAACACTTTTTAAAATTTTATTAACTCGAAATCAATAGAGCAATGAATGAATCTTATTATAATTATAAAAAATATAGAAAGTTTATCGTTATTAACATTTTACTTTGTGAGAGTTTTAACATATTTTGAAATTTCTTTGTAATTAGTAAACATATAGTGAAAATAAATGTAATTAGGAATTTCTCTAAAATTACAAATTTTAAAAGTGGGAAGACAATAAGCTAAAATAGAAAAAACAAACAAAGACTAATGAAAAAGTAAAAAAAAAAATCAATTGTTTTATTGTTAAAAATAAGTATAATAATGAATGGAAACAAAATATTAATTATGGAAAAGATATTTTACATAATTAATTGTATTTTATAATGGTTAGTGTTTTATTGAGAAAACATATGGAAAGTCTCGCATATTTCCAATTTACAAGAAAACTTGAGATTATAGTTTTTTTGTTTCATTGAGAAAACAAAGAAAAAATCTCAAACATTTCTAATTTACTAAAACACTTAAGGATTAGGTTTTTTTTTTGGTGACAAATTAATTTTAAACCACATAAAATTAGACATCCACCAATCAAAAATTTAAAAATTAATTTTCAATTCTAAAAAATAAATTTAATATTTAATTTAAAAAAAAAAAATTAAAAAATAAAATAAAATAAATAATAATAATTTAAAAAATTTCAAAGAGAAAATATTTTAACCCAAACCATTACAATATACTCTACTCCCGCAAATATAAAAATATTACAAATATTTATTTATAAAAAATTATCCAAAATTTATATAATACAAAATCCGATAAAAACCCACTTCATAAACTACCTAAACTCAACTTCTTCTTTTTGTCCTCCTTTGGAACCGATCATGTGAACTTTGTCATATTTCCTAAATTTTTAAAACTTTTTGGTTCTCTATTTGAGACAATCGAGTTAACTTTATGTCATATTTCGTCTCTCTTTTTGTTATGGCTTTTGAAACAATCCAGTTAACTTTACGTCATATTTCCTATCTTGTTCCGTTATCGCTTTTGGAAAATATCTCAAAGCTCGGAAAAGGAAAAAGCGAATATGCCTACACAAAAGTTTTAAAAACATGCACAAATTTTCTTTTCCGATAATAATGTCCCATCATTCCTTATCCATTGGCTCTTCAGCTTATTTAGGCAATTGATGACTTTAAAAAAGGCAATTATATTCTTACATTAAAAACCAAATGATTTTTCTTATTGGTTAAAAAAAAAACCGAGGCGTTTGCTCATCCTAATTCTTATTAATCTATAAAATCAAACAAGTATTACATAGTTGTTATTCTGGTTAATTTAAAAATCACTGAATATTAATACATGAAATTGAAATTGTCGTGCATGTATTCCCAAAGGGGATGAGGCGCTGATGATGTTATGATTTTGGGAGATTAAGATTAAATTGATATTCTTTATCATACTCATGAGGACTCAACATGGAACTCTTCAAACTCTTAAAACAAGTAATTGGTAGATATAGAATTATCTTTGGGTATTTTAAAGCACGCTTATGAATTACCTCTTTTGGCATCGATAAGGAGTTTCTTCAACTCTCAACAGTAATATGCAAATTACTTTGGCCGACCCACCTCTTGTTGGGTGGACTAGGGTTGTGAGAAAGAGAGGAAAGGAAAGTCATTATAAAGACGGACCCTAAGTGGGGTGATTCTTTCTGGTCTATCAAACCCATGATAATGTCAATAACAAATAGGAAAGCCCTTTGATAGTTTGGTGCTACAACAATGTAATGGTTTTTTTTTTTTTAATAGAAAGTATTAATTTACAAAAAAAAAAAAAAAAAAAAAAATTGTTCATCCAAAAAGTTGTTTGCTTACCTGTTTAGGCAATAAATCATTTTTTGAGGTTCGAATAAACAAGCTTTTTTTATCACTTTGTTATCATTAGTTTTGCCTACCTTTTCTCTTAAAAGCCTATCATAGTTATTATTTCATAAAACTATGTGATCATTTATGCACAAATACCATGCTTGAGCTACAATGGTTATAATTGAGCTACAATGATTATAATTGAAGAATCTTAAGGCAATAATGTCCATCTTTTATAGGTTTTGTATGTTTTTTTATAAAAATAGTTTAAAATGTTATAGTTGCAGAAACTCATAAATTCTACAAATGCTCCTCCTTTTTATAGCCTGATCACAAGTTATCATATCTCTAGGCATGATATAGAAAACACTACAAGGCAAGGAATGTGGCAAAAAGTAAAGAGACAATTTTCCACTTATGGTCATAGAGAGAAGACATCCATGTCACCAATAGAGTTTAGTAAAACATCCTAGTCAATAGTTTAGGTGATGGGCTGAGTAAAATGTCAAAGTTCGAGTTTGTTGGCAATTTCTTACATTGAGCGATGTATAAAGATCCTATAGAATCGAGATACAAAATATTTAAGAGAGATTCATGCTCCCATCATGAATGTCTCGGATCATCAAATCGATATTTTATTTCCACGCGGTCTAAAAACTATTATTTATTCCCGAAGTTAAGCAACAAAACTCTTGAGATAGTTATGTCTCTTATATTATAAATACTTATGCTCTTATTTATGAAAACACGCTAGATGTATTGAAACATTTCGAATTTAATATAGTTTGCCTGTGCTGTACATACAATGTGTCAATCGTGACCTTGATTAGAATTGTGGTTATACTTGTTTTATTTGCTCTGAATTTTATTTAAGTAGTACACAACCCAACTAGGAAAGACCCCCTGCGAGGATGCATGTTTCCATCATTCTTTATATGGTTAATCTCTTAATGATTCATCTAACTTTCATGAATATAGTAGATTTTCTTACAATTTGACATGTCATTTCTGAATTACAATTGCTTGTGTTTAGTTTGCAAGGATTACATCTTTGTTTTCAATTATAATATTTGCTTTTCAATTAGCTACGAATTGATTATTCAATTGAAACACAACTACAAAACCCCGTGTTACTTGCTTATGTAGAACCCTGAGTACCCTATAACACTTGTCTCAATTTTACGATCAATGTCTTAACAATGTAGATTAGCTCAATTGATTCACAATGACATAACCCTGTTTAGCATGCTTAAGAAGCAACTTGCAATATGTGGCACCTGTCTCAACATTCCTTTCTATAATTTTGCATATATTAGAAACCCACTATTTGCATGCTCATGGAATCGATCATCATAAAAAATCCACTATTCCTTTCTATGATTTTGCATAGATTAAAAACCCACTATTTGCCTACTCATGGAATTGATCGTCATAAAAAAACCACTACTTACCTACCTGATGAATCAATCATATAAAAAGAGCTCATCACTTGTCTACTTAAACCGGCGAGTGATGATTTACCAAAAGCCACTACTTACCTATTCATGGAACCAATCATCTACAAAATGCCACACTCAACTAATAAGAGAATCAATAATCTAGAAGAATCCACTTCTCAAATATTTGGGAAACTGATCATCTACAACCAATTAGCACAACCAATTAACCACTACAATCCACTATTACCTACCAAAATAATTGGTCACCTACTAAAAAAACATTACTTATAATGAGACACTTAATCATTTAAAATTAGTATGCTTTCGAGGCCTTCTTTTTGGATAGATGTTTTTGATCAACACAAGCAAGTGGATATTTTTATCTACTTTTCTTTATCACAATGAAATGAAAATATCTCATATGTTCACAATAATTATTCTTCCACTAGGTTGGTACTACCAAGGGCATCTAGTCATGAAATTTTTATATGATTCGTGCCATAGTTACCACAAATACACAACTTATTCATGGCTTAATATACAAAAGACGAACATGTGAATATTGACCTCATGATGTGATTGACTCTATAAACTAAAGGTTATATAATGTCCAATCTAAAGATATTACAATTAATGCTATAAGCAGTAAAATATACATAATTAGATCTTAAATACATGCAAATATTGCATTTAATGTCACATACATTGTCGCATATGTTGAAATATATACTATCTAATCTAAAATACTTTCAAATCAAACTCCATATATCCTAAATCATACAACATTCATTACATGTTACAAGATGCATAATAATTCTTGTTTTGTTTTTGTTGCTAGCATGTTCTTGAAGTGACATGTAGGAATAGTCTATGGCCTAAGAAATCATGAGAGAGGGCATTTAAGTTGTTAAAACCATCTAAAAATCTCACCCAACCTTGATGACACCAACCCTTAACATAATTGAATTTTAGGTATCTTCTCTTAACTACCACAAAATTTCATACCCAAATCACCATAAAAACAAAGCCTTAAATTTTAAATATCTCCTCCAATTTTTTTTTCCCACCTATATCACCATAAGATAAATCCAACCTATATCACCATCAGAAGAAGAAGAAGAAGGAATTATTTTAATGTCCACGAGACTAAAAATAACATATGGGACAGATTGCTTCTTCATCTGCTTGATGTATTTGGCCATTTTTCTGTGAAGCTTCAAAATAAATGCTTCAAGCTTCTCGACAAACCCCTCGCTAAATAGATTATCCCAAGAGCTAGCTGCTAGCATATCTGCATAACTTTCCCTGTTGTCTTTGAAGGCCTCACATTTTAAAATGAAAAGTGTTTATGTTTCCACTTTTCCGGAAGAACAAAAAATGCATACTCTTTCCTCCCACACTTCCTTTGGCCTTTTCAAGTGCCTTGTTTCACAACGGAGTTGAGGAGAATTAGTCCTTAACTGAGCAATAAAAATTTTGACTCTCCAAGAGATATTAGCCTCTATGTATGCTTTTGGTTGATGACTATGAGTGGGATTAAACACTTCAATATAGTAATTTTTCTTTTTTCCTAACTCCTTATCTCAAATATGATTGTAAAACTTTTACACAACAAAAACTTTTATCTCTTTGCTATTTATAAGACACGTATTAAAGATAAAACATTTCATAACCAATCACACTAACAACCTTCCCAATAAAATATAAATTAAAATTTAAAACCAATGCAAGATAACCCATCTACTTTATCAACCCATTAAACTTTATAAAAATAAAATAAAATAAAAAATCTCTATCTATCCCTATCATCTTTTCTTGCTCCACATTAATGATTGCTATTATCCGGCATATTGGCCGAGGCAGCTGACCTGTCATGCCTCCGTCACGTTTTCCGCATGACATCACCACAACAAACACTAACGTGGCGGGCCGCTTTCACAAACTAGCCACTTGAGGTTAGAACAAGTGCTGACGTGTGAAACACTGACAATGCTCGATAAAACGCAGGGGCTTTAAAAGCTTTAATTTCTCGGTGAAGGGTGTGATCGGAGCAAACCTTCCTGCAATAAGAACCAGCGAAATAGAGGAAAATCACCGTAAAGGCGTCTGATTCCGAAACCGTGAACCAAATCGCGGGTCCAACGGTTCGATCCCGTGATCTCCAGAATCCGAAGGACGAAACACTGCGCAGGTCAACAGAAACGGGAACGAAAAATTTTAAAGAAAAGGAAGAAACAGAAGTGATGCCTACGAAGTAGACAGATTAAAATGTGTGTATGGCTTTGCACAGACAAGGGAGTGGGTCTGTGCAGGTGGATAGGGCCGCATTTAGGGCACAAGCGCACGGGAATGGCGGCATCAGGCACAAACTCAACCGCGGTAGAAGGTTTAGCCGCCTGCCAGGGATTCCGCAGTGTTCGGTCGCTGTATTTGTGCTTATTCTTTTCACTGTATTTATTATTACGATCGTCGGAAGCAATTATCCTTTCAGTGACAGAGGTTTGAATATCGTCCAGTGCGTGGATTTACTGTTTTCAGTTTTGTATTTTTGATCATGATTTACTGAACGAAGTTCTGGATGCTATGCGTATAAATATTTTTCTTTCTAATTATAAAGAAAAACTTTAAATACCGAACTACGTGTTGAAGGTATTTATGTAGTATATTATGAATTTGAAAAGGGAATCCTTTAATACTATATTTTGTTTAAGTTTGTTTTCAGTGTGCTGCAACTCCGTGAATATTAATTTCCAGGGTATGATATGATTCTATTTATTTACTTATTTTTAAATAATTAGATAAAATTTATTTCAGATGGCTGCTGCTAAAATTTGAACTTATTTGTTCGGTTTCTTTTGGGGTAAAGCAAAATAATTCATTTATATATAATGGCTTCAAACTCATTCGGGACATATCATTGGTCTCAAAAAAACCAAGTTTTAAGAATGCTGTTGCCCTTTTGAACGGCACCTCACAATAGCTTAAACAAAACCAGACTAAGAAATAGAGACTGAACAAGTGTATAAAACCCCCACTGCACGGTCAAAACCAATTACTTAAATCAGATAAACAGAACATTATTTAGAGATGCTGTATTTGGTCTTGAGTTCAATCCCCCCTATGGTGACATACAGCTGCATAGGTTGAATTCCTACCAATGATGTGGATACCTTGCTGAATGGCTTGGTCTAGCATTCTGGTTAGGGATCCATATCCACATGATCTTGTAGGAAACCTTTATACACCTGGAGGGCACTTATTGTTCGCCAAAAAACCAGGGCTTTTGGAGCATTAGCCCTTTTGAACTACCCCTCATCATAGTTTAAATTAAACCAGACCGAAAAACTGACACTGAAAACAACTACATAAAGCCTATCCATTGCATAATAAAACCAAGTAAATAAAACAAATAACCATATCTTTACTGCTGCTACCTGGACTGAAGGATGCTGTAGTTGGTCTCGAGCTCATTATCCCTCTTGTGCCATACAGCTGAATGGGTTGAATTCCTACCAGTGATGTGTGTACCTTGCCAAATGGACTTGTCTGGCATTTTTTGTTCAGAACCCATATCCACAGGTGGTCTTGTAGGAATTTAGGAAACCTTTGTACACCTTGAGGGCACTTTTTCTTCTTGCTGGCTGGGGAGCAGATCTTCCTTGACTAAGACCAGCTCCTGATGCTTTACAGCATAATCAACCAGGTATTCCAGGCAACCGTGAATGCTTTGCTCAAGGGCATCCTCCTGTTTATCGTTTTCTACAACTTTGACAAGCGGAAGAAATTTCACCCAAAGGGTGATTGTCTTGTCTTCAAATTTTGCCTGTCTAATTACATTTGTATTGTTTTTTTTTCTTATGTCTGTGAATCTCTGCCTTGTATTACTGGAAACAACCTAGGGAGCACCCCTCAAACGTCGTTCAACATTCTGAAAACAGATTGTGATGGGAAACTCCTAAAATAACCTATAACTTAACCATATTCAGCCTGTTACTGCATGGATTAGCAGTCTTGCAAAGGTTCGGCAATATGCTTGGGCGGCACCACACAGGACAAGTGTCCACTGTCACTTTGGCATGAGTCCCCACTCTTTAGTTCAACTCTTAAAAATGCTATAGGAGGCTTCCTTACAAAATCAAAACACTCCACCACGAGATTAGTAGATTAGTGCCTATAAATCTCTTCTGGGTGATGGGGTCTAGTAGTTAGTTTACATTATTACAAATCTGAAAATAATATTTTACAGCAGTAAATTGCAGACCAGCAATCAGAACACTCAATAAAACAACAAGATAAACCTCGCAAGTGCACCAAATTGAGTGTAAGACAGCCCTTACAAATTAAAATTTAAAAGATGATTACCGTTGATTGTATTTTGGTATATGGCTGTAATCAATATTTTTTGCTGCTTGTTTTGAACTTGTAAGTCTGATTTTCTGCAAGCTAGGGCCACCCAATATCCTAAAAATGTGCAAATAAAACTTGGCTATGGGTTGGAGGTATTAGAACTCTGACATACTTCTTCAATAAGCCTATAAACATCTCGAAATGCTTAGTATTTCAAAAGATGTGCAAATATGAAAAGTACTACTTAGTTTTGGGTCAAATTCTCACTATGGTGAAAACCCACATTTAATTCATTGCTGACTTAAATTCGATGGAGCTCTAATTTGATGGATCACAGAAGCCTCAATTCTACAACCATTGCTGACTTTTAATTCCCAACAAGCTTGGGATGGATTTTATGCTTCAAATAACAGTCAATGAACTTTGGGAAGCAAGAAAATCAATGGGGGAATGATAGGAATATCTTTGATGCCAAGCTTTCCTTGAAAAGGGCTTGTTTACCTTGTAACGGGTGGCTGTAAATTTTTGTTGCAAACTTGCAAACCCTTGGACAGCTGCTTGTTTTGATGAAATAAACCCTTATCTGTACCAGTGTTTTAAAAACTGACCGGCTTGAATCGGAAACCAGTCAAACTGGCCGGTTCATTAGTTGATTGGGTCAAACCGGTAGAAAAACCGGGTTTAAGCCCCCTCCTGCCCAAAAATCACATAAACCGGTCCTAATCGATTGGTTTAGGATGGAATCGACCGGTTTGTGGTCAAACCGGCCGGTTCACTGCCAAGGCTGCGACAGACCCACACAAAGCAGTTTAGAAAGGTTCCAGGGTGTTTTGGAGGGAAAATAAGGGTTGTTCCCCTCCAAAAACACCCTCTCCAAGCCTTCAAAAGGAATTTACCCCTCAAATTTGTCTCACACATCTTATTTGAAGTTTTTGTGAGTTTGATTGGGAGCTTGGAGAGTGTTGAGTTTTTGCTGGAGTAGTCATCTTGGAGACTTGGAGTTGGAGTTGGAGTTGGAGCTATTTTGGAGATAGTTTGGAGCTGTCAGCGGAGTTGGCATCTTCAAGAGGAGGCTAAAGAAGCTAGTTTTCATTTCCAGGTAAGGATTTTACTGTCCATGTATTAATCTTTTTGATGTGTTCTATGCTATCAAATTTTGTAGGCTACATGTGCATTTTTTTTCCTAAATTTAGCTTTGGTTTTCCATTTTTCTTAGTTGCATTTTTTTTTAAATGACAGATTTCTTTGCAAATTTTAATTATTTCAAGCCAACATGGCTCCAAAATCCAAGGACATTGCATGGACTTATTGTGATTTGATTGATGGAAAAATGATATGCAAATTTTGCAATAAATCTATTGGAGGTGGGGGTATTCTCAGATTGAAACAACACTTGGCTAAAATAAGAGGCCAAGTAAAGCCATTTGAAGCACCAAATGAAGTGTTAGGTCTTGTTAGGGCAGAATACCTTTCCAAGTTTGAAAAGTTTGAGGAGAATAAGGCTAGGGAGAAGGCCATCCAAGGTGAAATTGCAAGTGGAAGAGGGAATTATTAGAAGCCATGAAAGAGAGTGGGTAAGATGATTATGAGATTCAAGACCCCTCTTCTATCCCTTCCACTAATGACCCCTTTTACTATATTCCTTCTTCTCTTGGCCAACAATCAAAAGGAACAAAGAGAACAAACATCCAGAGTTATTTCTCATCCTCTGCCAACATTGCCTCTTCTAATCCCACTTCCTCCTAGCCTAGTCGTCAATCCACTTTGGATCAACTTTGGAAAAAACAATGCAAAGAAACTATCAAAACATTGCTAGATGGTGGTATGATGCAGATATCCCATTTAATGTTTCTCGCTCACCTTGTTACCAAGCTACGTGGAACTCTATTATCGCAGCAGGAAAGGGCTTCAAAGGCCCTAGAATGCAATGTGCATGACTTGAAGGGAGCTCTTTTGCAAAAAGAGATTTCTTCTATTGATGAGTATTTGGCTGAATATAGAGATTCGTGGCTCAAAACAGGTTGTTCCATCATGTCAGATGGATGGATCGATGGAAAGAACCGTACTATCATTAATTTCCTTGTTTCTTGCCCTAAAGGAACCATGTTTTTGAGATCAGTTGACACATCTGATAAGGTGAAGGATGCAACCCTTCTATTTGAGCGTTTGGATGACATTATTCAGGAATTGGGGGAGCAGAATGTTGTGCAGGTCATCACAGATAATGCTTCAAAACTATGTTCTTGCTAGAAAGATGCTTGAGTCCAAATATAGGGCCATATTTTGGACTCCATGTGCTGCACATTGCATAGACCTCATGCTTGAGGACATAGGCAAAGTGGAGTGGTTAAAAAACATTGTAGAGCATGCCAAGTGCATTACAAAATACATTGACAACCACTCATAGGTATTGAGCCTAATGAGGGAAAACACTGGGGGCAAAGAATTTGTTAGGCCTGCAATTACGAGATTTGCAACTCACTTCCTCCTGTTGTAATGTTTCAATGCTCAACAGAAAAACTTGCAGAACATGTTTTCTTCTGATGATTGGATTGAATCTCGGTGGGCTCGTAGACAAGATGGCAAAAACAACAAAAGGAAAGTGTTTGACAATTATTTTTGGAAAAGGTTTGTAGAGCTTGTGAAAATTACCGAGCCCCTTGTTAAGGTGCTAAGGATGGTGGATGGGGAAAAATTGGCCATGGGCTACATTTATGAGGCTATAGATTAGGCAAAGGAGCAGATATGGGCAACTTACAAGGATAGGTTAGCTAAACATGGCCATATTTCGGAGATCATTGATAACAGATGGAACAATCAACTCCATCGTCCTATACATGCAACTGGGTATTTTTTGAACCCAAAGTATCATTATAAAGCTCGGCTAGGATATTTGCAAGATGGGGAGGTCAGAGCTTGATTGATTGATTGCTTGGAGCGCATGGTCCCTACCTATGCAAACCAGTTGGAAATACATGGACAACTTACTCTTTTTAGTATGGCAGTTGGTACCTTTGGCAAAAAATTGGCAAAGATGGCAAGAGATTTGGATCAACAGGGTAAGCAATTCCAAATTCCAATTTGTTTTTCTTTTCAAGTTAAATTGTTTACAAATTTACAATTCAAATTATCTATAAATACTTGTAATGTGTAAATAAGTAATGAAATGAACTAAATCTATAAATACTTGTAATGTGTAAATAAGTAATGAAATGAACTAAGTTACTAATTAATGTCTTTCTCTTTACAACACATTGGTGGGAGTCATTTGGTAGCCAACGTCCTCAATTGCAAAAGTTTGCAATTAGAGTCCTCAACCAAACTTGCAGTGCTTCAGGTTGTGAACGCAATTGGTCTGTTTTTGAGCGCATACACACAAAGAAGAGAAACTGTTTGGAACAAAAATGGTTAAATGATCTTGTCTTCATGCAATACAACCTTCGATTAAGGCGGAACCAAATGATGAACAAAACACTTGATCTAGATCCTATTTTGTTGGACGATATTGATATAACATCAGAATGGGTGGAGGAGACTGAAGATCTTGTGTTTGATGCTAATTTTGATATTGACATGGCATTACCGGGGGATGAAGCAGATTTGGTGGCGTCATCAGAACTAGGATTAGTAGCCGCATCAAGGAAAGGAAAACAACCAATGGAAGACACAAGTCGTGCAACTCAACCAACTCGTGCTTCCATTAGGTCTACTTATATTGTTTTTGGTGGCAATGCTACTGAGGTTGCAGATGAGGCTGAGGCATCCTTAGAATCTGAACCAGTTGATGTCTATGTAGCTCTTGATGATGATTGTGTCTAGTGGTGGTGATGACTTTGATGATTGATCATGTGTAGAGTCTAGATTTGTAGTCTTGTAGTAGGCCAATGACCTCATAGCTTGTAGCATTGTTTTTCGACTTTATATGCCATTTAGAGCCTCATTGCTTATTTATGTTGTTGATGATATGTATTGCACTTGGTGCCATTTTGATATATTCACATTTACATTGTATATAAATGAGCAAACTTTGCATATTTTGTCTCTATTGGCTTGGAATCATGGTTTTAAATCTTAAAAATAGTTTTTCATTAAAAATTAATTATTTAATGTATTTTTTTAAAAACTGTTTCATTGAGATTTGACCAGTTCTGGTTTGAAACCCAATTTATTAGGTGGACCGGTTTGGTCACCAGTTTCGGTTTTTAAAACTATGATCTGTACATACAAAGACACCACCTTTCTTGAGCCAAATGATTAAGTCAAATGTAACAAAACCCAAGTGCGAAACTAGCTAAAAATTGAGAAATTAAGCACAAGCTAGTGATTGTTTTTGTTTTTATTTAATTTTTTGATTTTTTGTTTGTTTAAATGTATATGAAAAAGACACTGAAAAGATTTGGTTTTTGAGAGTTTTGTGATGAAATGAAAACATGGTTTACCTTTTATCACACCAATTACCTCTTGATGCTAGATTATGATCACACTCCTCCCTAAATCAATCCTTGAATTTATAAGACAATATGTGAATTTGGAGCATTTGCACTAGTGGCCTCCACCCTCTTCCGGTGCCAAAATTCAACTAGGAGTGACTCCTTTCAATGGAACACCTCTAGCCAATATATCAACTATGAGACTAGAGAATTCTAATCTTTTAAGGAAGAACCTTTGACAAAGTTGTTAAAAAATCAGATTTTGAAAATTCCAACTTAACAAGAAAAGGTGAGACCTAGCATTTTAACTCTTTTTCTATAACTGACTACGCAGACCCTCAATGGATTGATCCAATACCTTTGTGTGATTTTAAATGTAAACCAATTTTCTCATGAAGCACATATTTTCATATGAGCTAAGAAGAAAAAGATATAATAGCCAATCCATAAATTGAAGGCAAAGGGTTTGCAACAAAGAAGCTCTTATTATGGCATTAATGATCTCACATTTTCACAACATGGTTTACTAAGGATGGAGAGCTCTAAATTTATAGATGAGGTTCTCAACAACATTAATCCTCCTTAGATCCACAAGTTTACATGACTTACTTAACGCAGTTGAATCCCAAAAAATGATATCTAATAAATAATTGTCAATTATTGGTAAAATGTGAGCCCAATATGTCGTGCAAGACATAGGGTAATTGAGTTACACGAGCCACAATGAATCATCACCAGTGATCGGATCTTCTAGGGTTTCCACAAAAACGTTTTCAAACCATGCGAGCTTTCTCATTTGATGTCTATAAGAAGAGAATTTTCTGGGTTTTCCCCTTGGAGAGGTTTTTCCCTGGCTTGGAGCCTATATCTTGTTGAAGAATCTAGGGTGATAAAGGTAATGCGAATCTTCTTGCCATGATACCTATTTGTGAGGTATTTTTAACTTCTTCTTCTTAGCAAAATCTTCACTTGTTATTATTAAAGTGTGTCTTCTTATATTCATCAATAGTTACCAAAAACAAAGAGACAAGAACATATGATGTTGGCTTTCTGCCAGGGCCAAAACCTCTCACTCTTTGAGAGGAAAACCCGCACAAAATTCTTTTTATAGAGATTCCAATTGACAAATACCTAGACCATGACCCTTGACCTATTAGGCCACTCTAAGACCAAGACACCAATCCTCTTCTTTCTCATTGCTGAGATCATCATCTTTGCTGCACCACTGAGGCCATCACTACTGCACCACTGAGATCTTCATTATTGTTGCAACACCAAGGCCATCACTGTTGCTCTACTGATATCTTCATCAAGATCATGATTACCATTGTCCAGAAGGCATGTCGAGATAAAGTGTCACTGTTGGATAACCGAGATCATTCATCACACCGATGCCTAGTATGTCGAGAGTGTATTACTGAGATCCTTCTCCATACATTGATGCTTAGACTGTGACTGCGTTTAGTATATGGAGATCTTCATCATTATGATTGCACTGTGGACAATGATCACCAAGCCTGCACCAAGGTATCTGAATACTGTACCATAGATAGACTTCCGAAATTTCATCACTGTGGCATCCAAGACCCTTTTCCTATGACAGTCCTCCAAAACTTCATAAGGCCCCGAGATTTTTGTGACTGTGATTACTCACTGTAATTACCTTGAAGTAGCCGAGATATCTAAGATTCCTGAGCCTCACTGTACCCATCCGAAATTACAGTGGAATCCAAGTTTCTGTACTTTCTGTGGTGATCCTAGCCACATATATATAGTGGTCTACCTCTACATTTGAGCCGACATGACTGTTTTAATTCGATTTGCAGGCCGACATGAAGAAGAGGATTGTGCTTGTCATTTGGAGGGCTACTTGACATTGTTTATGACTCAAATACATGCCCAAGAAGGGTTCTTTATGACATTGACTCTTTGACCTTTAAAGATAAATCCTAAGGCTCTCAATGGAAGCCATCTATACATAAAATTCTTGCTCATGAAACCCATGCAACAAGGCATACAAAAATAATTTTCTTCTCTTTATTACATCATTTACATTAGTCATAATTACATGTCATTATGAACACTGAGCCTAGTTACACTTTCTTCAACATATCTTGTGTTCTATTGTCTTCTGTGATCTTCATGTGTTATGATAATTGCTTGATGAAGAAAGAATACATAATAAGAAAATGCTAACAGTCTCACAAGTAATTATCATGTAATAGAAATTTAATGATAAAATGAAAAATCTCCCGATTTGCAACACCTCCAATGTCTCCCTTGACTAAGTTGACTTGGTACCCTTTAAAATAGATGTTTTTCCCCTTTCCTTGCCAATTTGTCCTTTTCTTTGCTTGAACACTTGTTCTTGTTTGACTTGTTCATTTTCCTTGGTCCATAGATTCCTTTGAGTGGGTTGGAGGCTATGTCACATGGTTTAGGTTTGGATTTGAGTTTGGCAATGATTAAATTTGATTTGAATTCGAATTCGAATTTTCCGTGAAGCTTTTATGAGGTTTGCCATTAGATTCGACTATATACATTTTTCAATATATTTATATATAAAATATATAAAACATAAAATGATAAGAAATTAATATCAATACAAATATATGAGCAAGAATTCTGATCAATGAAGATACATGACAAACTTAATCATCCCTAATTGGAGAGAGGCCATATTGAGTAGAGGAATTTTGCCTGCATCCTTGTAGGCTTGTAACCTTAGCCCTGTAACTTGGTGTGTCATTATAACCTTGAGCCACATCTATGGATGCGTAGATGTAAGCTCGATCGACGTTTCTTTGCTAATGTCTATAGCTTGCTCCACCTAGACATTGCATCATTGTAACCTTGTGTTGAAATATGTAACTAGGTATAATGACATATGTAATCATGATTTTATGTATTTGATGTAAAGAGAAAAATAAATTTATTATTGTTATTCTTGAGGCATGGGTTTCATGCTCAAGGGAAATTTATATTTAGGTCAAGCACCCATTGAGTGCTTCTAGGGCTTGTCATTGAGTCATTGCCATGTATGGAAGACCCTATTGGGCATGTTACATATTGTAAAAAAAAATTATTTGAGACAAAAATAGAGTCAAAGACCCTCTAAGACCTTGTCAAACAAGTAGCAACTATTCAACCTCATGAAAGGATATTTGACACCTTGTGAAGCCTATATATAAGAGACCTAGACCTCACTTGAAGAGCACTCACTCATAACAAGAAATCCGATCAAGGAAGAAAAGGAGAGCGAAGAAGAGGAAGACTAAAGGAACAAAATTTTGATTATTGTTTTTGGGTTATCTTCTCCTCACACGTGCAAACATTAGGGCAACCTTACTATAAATTCGAAGTGCAGGAAAGTTGTTGGGCATGTCAAAGTACTAGAAAGATGCTGGGCAAGACGAAGTGCTAGAAAGTTACTGGGTAAGTCGAGGTACTGGAAAGTTGCTGGGCAAGTCGAAGCGCTGGAAAGTCGTTGGGCAAGTCGAAGTGCTGGAAAATTGCTGGGGGTCGAAGTTGTTGGAAGCTGCTGGGTCGAAGTAACTAAAAGTTGCCGAAGTTGCTGGATGCTGCTAGTTCAAAGTAGCTGAAAGAAGTTTGACTTGGTATTGGAGGGGTCTTGGTCAAGGGTCATAGTTCTTGGAATTTGTCATTTGAAGTTCTATAAGAAGAGAAGAGTTCTTGTGGGTTTTCCTCTCAAAAGGAGAGGTTTTTGGCCCTGGATGATCGCTTATATCTTGTGTCCATCTCATTGTTCTTTATGGTTTGGTAGTTGTTTGATGATCAGAACGCTAATTATAATCAAGAGAAAGAAGAAGTTAATAAAGTTAAGTAATATATATTACAAGCAGTTATCAAAGTAAGAGAAATCACGTAGCCTAGTGCCCCTAGATTTCTCAACAACTTGGACCTCGTCACTTTAACCTTGGCTGGTGTTCATGTATGGCCTTGCATCCTTGTAACGTTTAACTCATAACTTGGTCCTTTGACTTAGGCCACATCCTTGCAAATAATCTTGTTGATTTGCCAAGTGATGCCAAGATTTGATTCTTTCATCGAGAATCTATAGCAACATGTCATTGGTAGGTGTGTTGTAAAGGATTTGTAGTAGCAGGTTGCCATCAGGTGTGCCATTAAGGTGCTAGAGTCATCGTCCCTAAGTCTGCCACCCAGGGGATTAAGCTCGTCGGCGTTGAGGAGATCGAGTTATCACTCAGTATGGCCTCTCTATGACAATGGAAGGGCACCAAAATCAATGAACCCAAATAAAATTCCATTAAATTCGACTTTATGTTCACCTTTTAGGTTTGAATTTGTATGGGTTCGAATTTGATCAAGTTCGAATATGAGGTTTGACCATGAGGTTCAAAAAACCTCAACGAATTTGGAGATTTTTTTGAGGTTTGCCGAATTTTGTACCTTAAGGTTCAATTTTGAAGAACCTTGTGACATGGGTTGTAGGGCTTTCCTAGCTCCACACATGTGACCAACCCCTAGAGCAGTAAGCCTCAATTGTAGATCTTCAACATCCTTGATTGCTTGAAAATTCAGGAACATAGGGTTTGTAGCACAAAATTTATAGATGTCAATAAATTGCTCATTTGCCCCATTTGACCAAGGATTGACCTCCAAAATGCCTCTAGGAATTCCATGTGCCCCCAAAAGTAGGACTACCTTCTTTGATTGAGAATATCTTCCTCTTGGATCACCATTTCTGAAAAATCCCAATGGGTAATTGAAGCAACTTTGCATGAAGCGGGGATGAAACATGGACGTTTTTTGGAAGCGCGGACGCGGAAACGTCATTTTCTAAAAATCTAGGAAACAAAGCGTCTCAGAAGCGTCTACTATATATACATATATATTTTAATATTTTTTTTTTCATTTATATCAAAACCAAACATCCCGAATACCAAAATTAGTTGTAGAAGACATGAAAACATGCATATTTTTACATAAGTCAAGATAGATATGGCATCCATGATTCCATTGTACATCAATGATTAATTATTTGAGCATCAATTGTCTATATTCTAGCAATTACAAACATGCATCAAATTTTTAAGCATTTTATAAAACATAAAACATTTAAGCATATTATAAAACATAAAACGTAAAGCATATTATCTAGCAAGTGAGCAATTGTCAACATTAGTCATGTCCAAAATTCAAATAATAACATTTACAAAATAGTCCACTTGGCCACCACCAAGACAAAAAGGTTAAAATTCACAACAAGCCTACAAGTCTAATGATTAATCTATGACAAAAGTAGTAAATTGTGAATATATCTACTAATCTCTCCTTCCACCATGAGAGTACGTGGCTGTGGGCCTCCACGTGGTGGCAATGTAGAAGATGGTGCTTGTGGAAGTTGTGGCACTAAAACTGATGAAGACGAAGCCCCTGCTGTTGGTGTTGAAACCATGGAAACTATGAACCAATGGACCAGATGGGGGTGGCATCTCAACTCGATCATCATCATCTTGGAATTGCTCAAAAAATTCATATAAAAAAACCACTAGTTAACCAAAAAAATTAAAAACAGGAATTAGAGAAATGCTTTATAAGCAAAATTGACACATTTGAATTCAATGGACATACCACTTATTGACTGAATTTTGAAATTCATACCACAATGGACATACCTAAATAAGAGCATCCTTTAATTGCTCTAATCGCAACACTCCATCCTCCAAATTGGGCTCCTTTGAATTCCTGTCCCAAACCTTAAGGTCTTTATTAGTCTTTGCATCATCACAGTAATGGGACAACAATCGCAAGTTGTAATCAACATAAACCAAGCTCTCTGCGTGGTCTAAACTCAACTTGTTCCTTTTAACATTGTGGATGAAAGATTAAGAGCTCTAATACCTCTCTGCAGAAGAAGTGTTTACCACCTATGATAACACCCGTAATGCCAAAGTCTGTAGAAGTGGAGTAACATCTCTATGCATGTTCCACCACTCAAGAGAAGAAAAACTTTCTCGATTTCTAATTGCATGCATGCTCCCAAATGGATCAATGCTCAGTGTATAGTTGCTCAACTGTTTCCGTACCATGGCAACCTCTTCCTCATCAGGGACTAATTTATCCGATGCAATCATATATTTTTATAGAACCTCTGGATCCAGTTGTGGTTTTCTCCTAGCTCCTTGTTAAAATTGGCAACTAGGGCCAAACTCCAAGTGGGTCATCTTATTTATGACAGCTGATATTTTTCTTGGATCCCTCTCATCGAGAGGTGTAGGATTGATCTAAAGATCATCCGATTCCTATAAGTATTCATGGAGTTATGAATTTATTTGTGTTATTAGACAATTCGTCAAGGTCGGCTAGCAACTAAATAACACCCACATGTGCTCAACATTTTAGTATAAAAGGAGATGACTTGAGAGTCATTTTACACACACTTCTCTCTTGATTTCTCTCCACTCACTTTGGGTTTTAGTGGAAGAGAAATCTAGGACTGGAAGCCCTAGACGTTGGAGGAAAGGAGGTTGCCCTAGCCGCAACAAAGAAGATAGGCCAGTGAAGCTATGGAAAGAAGCCCTAGATGCTGTCGTAAGGAAGCCCTAGCCACAGTCCTAGAATACCCTAGACACAATCATCTAAATGAGGTCTGTTCAAACTAGGGTAGGCCGCATTTCATAAGGGAAATTTTGGGCCAGATTTGAGGACGGTTAGGGGCTGTTGTGTGCCCTAACCAGTCCCAGAAATTACAACAGTAATAAAGTGACAAACAACAACGTTTGTATGGTGTGTTGGCAACAAAGCAATTGATGGGACAACAACATACAATTGAAACAACAGTTATGGCATGGAACAATTGATGGGACAACAACATACAATTGGGACAACAGTTATGGCATGGCACAATTGATGGGACAACAACAATACAATTGGGACAACAACTATGTCATGGCATAATTGGGATAATAGCTGTGATGGGACAACAACAATAGCCAATTGGGACAGCTGTACGGTAAGCAAGATGCATGGGTAGCATGATAGCAATGACAACATGATAGCAGCAATGTTACAATGACAACATGATAGCAGCAATGTTACAATGATGACATGGGACAACAACAAAGGCATGCTAACAATGGGACAGCAACAAAGGCATGCTTACAATGAAACCACAATATGGTAAGCAAGGTGCAGTAAGCACATGGTGGCAAGCATGGCGCAGCAAGCACATGAGACAGTATGGCAAACATGGTGCAACAATGGCACATGATGGTACATGATGCAGTACAATGATGGGTACAATCATGATTGATGAAGCATGATGAAATGCAGCATAGTGATGATGGGTGTAGCATGGTGCAACATAGTGAGGTGTAGCATGATGATGAGGAGCAACACAATGATCGCTGCAGCATGGTGATGGAGTCACCTGGGAGAATCAGTTGAAGCAACATGTCTTCAACTGAGTTCAGCTACCTCATGTAACATCTACTTAGAGATGATCTATGCTCTTATTTAGATAAGTCATAGTGTTGACTTCTGTTGTAAATGTACTATCTCTCTCCCTCTCTGCTGAAATATTGAAGAACATATAAGAAGAATTGATCAAGGGTTTCCACACATTGGGGTCTGTCCTTGGCTAGCGCCACATCTTGTGTCCTCTTCTTGGCTTGTCTTCTGTGATTTATGTTTATGTTCTATTTGCAATTTACTATTATGCTGATGTGATTGCTAATCTAGAAAATATATTGAGCTAACTGTGAAAATTGAAATAAATTGCTCTAAGCATAGAACATACCTAAAATTAACACCCCCCCCCCCCCATTAGGTGTTGGTGTTGAAAAGCCATGATGGATGATAATATTTAGGTGTCAAAACATATGTAATGCATGCAATGGAACATTTAGCATTTCCCATCGGTTTTCCACCTCTGCACGAATATAATTGTACAAGGTGATATCTCTAGGCTCAACAATGTCTTTAATCTGCCCCAACATGCTATCCATTTGCTCATACACCTCCCCAATTATTGGCCAATCTGAATTTGCAAACTTGATCATGTAATAAATTGGTTTGGTGATTTGCAAAACATATTTAACCTGTGACCAAAAGAACATGTCAAGAATAGTGTCCTTGGTTATATTTATTATTAACACCATTTCTATCAGTGTTAATTTCCTCCCATGATTTAGAGGTCACCATAATAGTTAAAGCTTGTCTCATCTTCACTAGCCACCTAAAGGTGAGGTAATAACTTGCAAATCTTGTTTTTGCAAGTTTAAGCAACTGCAACTTGGAGTAAGTGCCATAGAAGTAGTTTACCCTTGTATGCCTTGTGATAAATTTAATGAGTTGCTTCCCTCTCCTATAAAGTTCATTAATCCACCCACATTCTTTATGCTTCACAATATCATGCATCAAAAGGTTCAATGTGTGCATCAAGCACCCAGACCAAAAGATGTGTGGATGAGTATGCTCAATAACTTTTCCTGCTGCCTTATGATTTGTTGCATTGTTTGTGATCACTTGAACCACATTATTCAAATCAACATCTTTGATTGATTGCAATAGGAGATCTGCAATGTTTTAAGAAGTCGCACTGATGGAGGAGGAGTCATGACATGTAATAAATACTGCCCCTGTAGCAGAAACACCAAGAACATTTATCAAATGTTGGTTTCTAATATTTGTCCACCCATTTGATACAATGGATACCCCACAATCCACCCACTCTTTTGTAAAACGTGTCAAAGCTCTTTGAACCTTTGCTTTTTCTCTTTCTAATAACACTGTTCTAGCTTTCTCATAGTTGGGGGCCTTGTATCCGTTTGGGGCTTCATTCATGGCCTTTACCATTTCATGCCAATAGGGACAACGAATCACATTGAATGGTACACCGCAAGCACAAAGAAATCAGAGTATCTTTGCATCCACATCATCCCTCCCAACAACATTAAGGAAATCCCGTATTGTTCTTTTACCTCTAGAGCTTGCAGAAATACCATGAGGAGATGAGATACCAAATCTAGAGGTTGCACTTGATTCAGACTAAGTTTTTTTTTCATGATTTTTTGTTGTGCAATCTCCTCTATTTGGATGTATTTTCTTCTTTGTTCAACTGAAATGTTTGGGCAAATTTGTATCCCTACAACGCCCTTTTTATCATCATTGTCCATCACCCCACAAAGATGCCTCCTCACATGGGTATATGAACAACTAAATGGTTTTCCTCCATGACAACCACGAGGGCACAAAAATTTCTAGCTTCCACCACCTTTCCCCCCTTCAAGTTTGGCAACATAGTTCCATAAAGGTGTCAATGAAGCTTTCCCCTCTAGTGTTTTAGTGTGACCTTTTGGTTCATCCCCTTCCTCTTCAAACTCTTCCTCCTCATCATACATTGGGTCACTATTCCTACTCCCCCTTGCCATCGTGAAAACCAAGAGTGGAATGATACATAGAAGCCAAAAGAACACCATCTTGGAATATGAATATGGGTGGTGGACAACTTGCAATTAAATGAGCAAGAAGAAAGATTGGGAAAGAGTAGTAGAGGGAGGAGAAAAATACAAAAAACAATGAAAAAAATGAGGGAGTTTGGGGTTTGCACTTACCTCTTTAGCTCTTGTAGATTGAAGCCCTTCTTTACTCCTCCAAGCTTCTCCTCCTCCTTCACTCCTCCAAGCTCTCCTCAAATCTCTCCTCTCTTTCTCTTCTCCAAGTTCTCTTCTCCTCTCTTCTCTTCTCTTCTCCAAGTTGTCTTCTCCTCTCTTCTCCAAGCTCTCAAAAAATACAAGTAAGCAAATGAGAGGTGAAAGAGCCTTTAGCTCCCTTCATTCCCTTCCCTAACCCAACTTGGACCCTTCCCCAACCACTAGATAAAAAAAAAAAAAAATTGCTTTTGTGGGGCCGCACGGTGGAACCGGCCAGTTGCCCACGAAATCAGTCGCGATCCGTACGGATCTAGCCCGAAACGCATCCTGGCAATTCTGAAACACAGATCAGGCCGGATGGTTCCCACAGAGAAAGAAGCGTCTTTTCCTGCTTGATCCACGTTTCGGAATTTTCTGGATATGTTTTGGGCGGCGGATCACCCACGGATCCGTATGGGTCGCGTTTCGGGGTTTTGATTCGGGGGGGGGGGGGGGGGTGTTTCACGCAACACTGCATTGAAGTAAAAGTTTTGTTGTTTCATTTGATCACTTGACAAATTGGATTGGGAACTGCAAACTAGTGGAAACTGTGAGATTGCCATTTTGAAGCGCTATGACATGATGAAGACAACAAGCTAGGGAATTCCATATAGACTCAATAAGACAACCAAGTGGGGAAAGGCATATACGCCTAGATCAAAGGGATAATGTAAGGGAAAAGTACAATAGGCGATCACCTCTATAGGGCTAGACATTGAGTGGTCTTGTAAGTCACGAGTCCTAATAGATCCACTTCCATTATACTTGCATGCCACCTAGGACATAAGGATGCTCATCAAGATGTGTAGTTATCACCCACTAGGGGGATGGATGCCAGCAGTGCCATAAAACCAAATACCATGGAAATAAAGCTAAGAATACTGGCCATGACTGTCCACATATCGGGGATGTAAGGCACACTCTCACATAAAGATTATCCCACAGGCCTTTAGACTTGCATTCCTTGGGCTTACAATGATGATGCCAAAAAAAGAATCTAGGCATATATGTACCCTTGCTGAAAGAGGGGTAATAGGGCCTCCGTAAGAACATCGATACTCATGCTCGAGGAAACTTATCATCCACTGTTATTCTTGCCGTGGAGAGTTTCCAGTCATCTGAATTTTTTGTATGTTTTATAGTTATTTTTGTAAATATTTCTTTGTGCATGTATTGTGTTTGGTGTTTCTCTGCCATATTGTTTCCATCTTTCTTTGAAAGTTTGACGTTTTCGTTTTGCATACTGTATCTATATCTATCCCTCTATCCATTTCAACGCAACTTAGTCTCTGTTGAAATTTGTGGAGAGCTTTTTACAACATATCTCCCGTGTCCCAAGTCTTCTTGGGAGTGTATGAATCTGGTTCAGATGAGCTTGTAGGATGACCCTGCTGGGCCATGGAATATCAAATCCTTTTCTTAGATTCAAAAGGATCATTGGACTACTCCTCTGATGAAACCCAACCCTCTTGTCCTAGGCTGAACCCTTCTTCCTGCGTCTGTCATACTTATGCTAGATTGTGATGAACTTAATGGAGGAGAAGAAACATAAACCATCTGTGCAAAACTAGGGCTTGATCCAACTAACATTGCGAAAATATCAATGAAAGCTAGCTGCAAAAGAAAGATAGGCCGAGCACCACTATAACCTTCCACAGGTTGAAAACTTTCATTGATAGGTTCACACCACAGGAGCTAAAATAATTACCAAACCTCATGTCTTCTTTGACTAGGATCTACCACAAAGATTATAGTAAACTATTGTTGTTGCTTCAGTTCTTCAAGTCATAGATTAAGATTTCAATGTCTTATGCCTATCTGTGCTACAAATTGAGATATCTTTGATTTTTGGAGATCACAGGGATGCCCTTATTCGTATGTAGTTTTATATATGGTTGATCCACAACAGAAGTGAGGTTTGAACCACAAAAAAGAAACCTCAGTCTTTTCCTGCAATAGATTACCTACTTAAACCTCAAATAATGAGTGTCGAAGTATGCACAGGTTTAGGGCTTATACAAACACGCTGAAGACAAGGTTAGAGTAGGGCTAAATGGTGCACAAGTTTAGAGGATATCGAGTCCCTTTTATTCCCAAATGAAACTCCCAATATCGAGTCGGCCTCATGATGACAATTCGTACTCCCAGAAAGTGTATATCTACAAGATACTCAACCTCATTTGAGAAGCATCCGTCAAAATAAAAAAGCAAGATAAGAAAAGAAACCTAATAGCTAGCGAAGAAGAAGAGAGATCGAAGTTTTGAAGTATGTTTTTTGTGCCACATTATCCCACACATGCAAAGAAATTAGGGCAAGCTATACCAAAATTGCCCTCATCTAAAGGAGCCAAAATTTGGTATCAAAATGTCAAGTTAGGAAGCTGAGTTACTAAGGAGAAAGAAGCAATCCAAGTGAGGGGACCAAAAGGACCTAATTCTGCCCTAAAATCACTCACACGTGCAAAAACCAGAATTATGGTAGAGCCCGAAAAGATGCAGACATGAAGCAATAGCCGAAATTCTAAAATAGAAATCGAAATCTGAAGTTTGAAGCTGTTGGACTAGTGTTGACTTTGTGGAAAGGAAGCTCGTCTACATGGAAGGTTGACTTGGTCTTGGAGGGGTCTTTGTTTTGGGTCTAATGGTCTTGGAATTCATCATTTGAAGATTCTATAAGAGAAGAATTCTTGTGGGTTTTCCTCTCTAGAAGAGGTTTTGGCCTTGGCTAGTTGCCTATATTTTGTGTCCTTTTGTTCTATTGATCTTCATGTTTTGGTAGCTGTTTGATGATAAGAACACTATGATAATCAAGAGAAGAAGTCAATTATAAATTCTACAAGTTGAATTTAAAGAACATAAGCAGTTATCAAGTTAAGAGAAATCACCCTAATCTAGCTACCCTAGATTTCTCAACATGGTATTAGACCTAAGGTGGTAAAGAAAGGCATATTGAAGATCATTCAATTGAAAATAAGGGCCAAATACAAGAAGAAGACCATCAAGAAGATCTAGTCGTCACATCACAAAGATCCTATCATCTTGAAAGAAGAAAGGAGGACCTTAAGGACCCTACCTTGAGGACTCTACACATTTGAAGCATCTTGGGAAATATCTCATATTCTATATCCAAAGAAAGCAAGAAGAGCACTTCATCATCAAAGGAATCAAAGTAATCTCCCTCACATTGAAGAAAGGATCACATCTCAAGCATCTTTGAAGAAGAACATCTCCCCTTATCTTGAAGAAGTAGCATTGCCATTATGAAGATCATCCCTCCTTATAAAGTTCGCAAGAAGACATCATCATCAAGGAAGCATCTAGTGGAAGACATCATCATCAAGTAGGCATCTTCATTTGTCAAGTAAGTACTTTACATTTATGTTTCAATCTAGAAACCAAATGACTACTTTCTGCCAGGAGAACAATAAACTTGTTGGGACATCGATCTACCTTGCATGGAAGAAGAGAATAGATTTAATTCTCTTAGAGAATGAAGTTATTGAATATGTCATGGGCTCAATTACCAAACCTTCACAAGAGCAATCTCAAGCACCATCAAAATATGCGAAAGGAGAAATAAGGGCTCAAAGAATCCTCATTGAATTGATCAAGGATTCTCTCATTCCCTATGTAGCAAAGTTGAAGACATCAAAGGAAATATATGACAAGTTGGTGGAATTGTTCCCTGTAATTACAATAGGAGAAATAATATCTTTAAGAACTCAGTTATACAAGATGGAAGTATCAAGGGAAGAAGGGACAACCTCATATCTCATGAAGTTATTATGAAAATTTCTGAATCTAACAAACAATAAATCCTACTGCAGAAAACTGATTTATATCACCTACTTGTATTATTCTTTTAACAAGTTATTTTCATAAATGTTCAGAAAATATTAATGTAAATACATTGCAGCCTACACCACTATACAAATCAAGAATTGAAAAATAAATTAGACAATCATGCAAAGGACACACTTATTTTTGGACTAAACATCCCTCCCTGGAAAAATCCAATGCGGGAAAACCTCTGAGGGTTTTCCATTATTAAGCAGAAGTTCTGAATACAAATGCTGGTAGCCCTCCCGACAAACCAGTGACAGAGAAATACAATGGCAGAGAGCCTGAGTGAGTTTTACCTCACTTCACTCGGCAGAATCCGGTTGTTTCAACAACAAAACTCGCTGGCCTCGGCTACAACTTTGCTGCCCCTTCGCAATAATTGCGTGGGCTTACCTGGAGCTCTTTGAGGTTCTACGTCAACATTTCTGCCCATTGCGTCAGCTTTTCTGGCTGTTCCGACAGTTTCCAGCAGTTCTTCGACTTTCTGCGTGGAAGGCAACTCTTCCTCTGCACTGGCCCTTCTGGCTCTGCGTCAAAGTTGCGTGGGCCCAGACTGGTCCAACGTCAGCTCTTCCGACTAATGCGCTGCCTCCACAAGCTTCTCTTCGCCTCTCTGTCTGTATTTCCAAACTATCACTTCCCGTTAGCTGCAAGATCTCCCTAATCGATTTCCTTCCTGAGAACTTCTCACCTCAGAAAATCGATTTTCCTCAATCTCTTTGTGTGTGTTCTCCAACTGACCCCAAGCCTCTATTTATACTTTCCCTATTGATAAATCAATGACCATTATCTAATCTCTAATCAACGACTAAGATTAAATTAGACTTGATCCTCGCCTCTTAGAAGCTTCTCACCCATATTTTATTAATAACCATTAATATTTTAATTTTCCTAAGTTTAGACTTAGGAACCCCATTAAAAGTATTAATGATTTTAATAAAATACAATCCGGGTGGAATTTCTCCAAACGATTTCTGGGTCTTGGAGATCTCATGTGTTCTAGCCCCTCCATAAAATTCCGGAGCTAGAGCACATGTGATGCTACCCAAAAATCAACAGGTATCTCAAATAAAAGATCAACTACAAGAGCTAGGAGAAACAATGTATCACTCCCCCTCAGCTGCAAGATCTCCCCAATCGATTTCCTTCCTGAGAACTTTTCACCTCAGAAAATCGATTTTCCTCAATCTCTTTGTGTGTGTTCTCCAACTGACCCCAAGCCTCCATTTATACTTCTCCTGTTGATAAATCAATGACCGTGATCTAATCTCTAATCAACAGCTAAGATTAAATTAGACTTGATCTTCGCCTCTTAGAAGCTTCTCACCCATATTTTATTAATACCCATTAATATTTTAATTTTTCTAAGTTTAGACTTAGGAACCCCATAAAAAATATTAACGATTTTAATAAAATACAATCCGGGTGGAATTTCTCCAAACGATTTCTGGGTCTTGGAGATCTCATGTGTTCTAGCCCCTCCATAAAATTCCGGAGCTAGAGCACATCCGATGCTACCCAAAAATCAACAGGTATCTCAAATAAAAGATCGACTACAAGAGCTAGGAGAAACAATGTTAGATCCAAAGATGACCACTCTTGTACTGAATGTACTACTAGATGAATGGGGAAACTTTGTATCAAGTATCTATGGAATGAAAGAAACTACTCCATTTAGTGATCTATGGTCATTATGTAAGAATGACGAAACCATATTAAAAGCAAAGAGTGATGTTAGATCAAATGAGCAAACACAAGCATTTGCAGCTATTACTAGGAAGAAAGGAAAGTTTGGAAAATTCGAGCCTTAGAAGAAATTTCAAAAGAAAATGGGCATGTCTAAGATTCAGTGCTATGAATGTAATGAATATGGACACTTCAAGAGAAATTGTCCTAAACTCAAGAAAGGGAACAAGAAAAGAAAAGAAAAGAAAGAAGTCTGGCCCATGTGACCAAAGAAGTAGAAGAATCAGAAGAACAGAAGTCAAAGTAGGAAGAAGTGAAAGACCTCTACTATTGAAGGTCTTACATACATACAAGTTTATTTTTCAGAGTATAGAAGTTAGCAAGCCATGGTAGGAAGCATTACAATCATGATAAAATGCATTATAGCTGAAATTAAGATGGCATCATTCTAGAAGCATGAAAGAATAGCCGAAGTGGCAGTTTGTATGATTAAAGCAAGTCATCTAGCAAGATGGGAAGATAAGAGATCATCACACTTCATCATCATTAGAAAGAAGCATTTGCAAAATAATGATCATCAAGATCCTCCACAGGAATCTTTGTTAAAAGAGTTCCACTCTACCTAGAAGAAGCAAGTGCTACATAAATAGTCTACATTCCACCTAGTGTGTGATCCACAGTTTAGAAGGATGAAGGCATGGTGAGAAAAGAAGTGCAACATGTTGAATCTTCAAGGAAGGGAAAGGAAGTTGCTAAAAAACGTCTAGATGATCACAGAGGAGGATGTATGCATATGTTTTGATAGATAGTTGAAGTCATATCATCACTTAGTTGCAGACAAAATGATTAGAAGGCTCTATCTCATAAGCATGATTGAAGAAGAAGAAAACTCTTCCTTCTGAATGATACATGAAGGCATAAAATTCAATATGCCTTGAACTCTTCTTCATGATGACAAGATGAAATCAACATTACATGACCTCATGGAGAATTGACCTGAAAATGGAATATACTTGAAAAAGGGTGCAAGGTATCCATTTTCATTTATGTAAGTGAGTGCACAAATACTCCAAGTTTAAATCTGCAAATATGTGAACTTCTTATTTCTAATACAGAGATAGACTGTAGAGGCATTTACTGGATATGTCACCTCTAAAGAGAGGATGAGATCCAGAAGCTACCTGACCCTCTACAGACTCTGCCTAAAGAAATAAGAAGTAAACACTCAGATTCATTTAAAAACAAGACCTTGCTTGAACTTGACATTATGTGGAATTTTAGCTTGAAAGAGGTGTATGTCTTTTCTTTTGTTTATGTGTTTTAACTTAATTTGCTTCAGCTGATATTAAACATATATATCAGACATATAAGGTAGCAAATAAACATCACACATAAGAACAAATTTAATAAAGAGTTCACCCCAATCTCGTAGGCTACGTCTCTTGTGAGCTCTAGTCAACTAGATTTGGCTCTATGGGATTATGGCTTGAATTCTTTTACAAATTCCACACTTAACTCCAAAAGGTTACTGACTGAACCTATGGGTTTAGAAAAACCACATACATCCCTGTCATGACTGTCCTCTTTATGCAGGTAGATCTAGGCTCCCTTGGACTTGATTCCTTCAATAGGTGCACTAAGCTTCCTTGAGCTTCTTAATGGCACAAACTCCTTCAGAATGCTTCAAATGTCTCTGAAACCTCTGCTAATGTCTCTAGCACATATTTGACATAAACAAATCACTGTTCATTTGCTCAAAATGAGCACTGCATCCCTGATCTAGGCGTTCCTTCATGGATGGCTCTGGGCTCCCTGGAACTTCTCTTTAGCATCTCGGCATTTAGAAGTCTTCAAATGGTTCTAAAAATACCTTCATTGGATTCAGGAGGTTCATTACAGCAGAAATAAGCTTTTTTTCACCTCAAACAAATGAACCTAGCCCAGCACAGCTCAATCACTGAAATGGCCCTGGTGGCTCATGGAACTTCCACGAAGCAAAATCACTTGCAAATGACATCCGTTGGCTGTGAAACCTGTGACCATGGCTCCAGAAGGTCGAAGAGACCCAAAATAAAAAAAAAAATTGTCCAAAAAGGACTTCCCTAGCCAAAGTTATGGCTCATTAAAGTTTCTACTAGTTTACCCTGAAATGACTCCAGTTAACTGAACTTAGAGGCCAGATAGGCCCGCCAAATATGGCGGGACTGCCCAAATTTGGCGCTCTACCAAATCCACCGCTATAATGACGCCGGTTAACTAACTGTTTGTTAAGCGCATGTGAACGAGAGTTCCGGGTTGGCGGTTTTGCATGGGATTCTGTGCAGGAACTTCGGGTGGACTGATTGTTGAACAAGTTGTTAACCCCGTGTTTATCGGCTATATGACCACACATATAACTGTTAACAATTTATGTGCCAACGGTTTAGGGTGTGAGGCACTGGTCTTCAGGTGTGGTCCTGTGAACAGGGGGCTGGCCCCCTTCGGGCCCTGCCCCAAAGGTTCTTCAAACCTTTTAACAAGTTCTTCACATAACAAGTTCTTCTGTTGTGGTCCAGTGGTAAGACGTATGGTTGTTGTTCGGCAGGTTGCGAGTTCAAACCTCTCCACTGCCACCAAAATTTTGACACATTGCCCAAATTCCTTACTGACGTCACCCTGGCCACGTGGCGACCTTCGGGCTTGCTACGTGGCAGCCTGCGATTGGTTATTGTAAACAGAATATTCCTAGAATATTTTGGGAATATTCAAAGGAATATTCCCTGGAATATTTTGTGGAATATTCTATTTAAAATTTTTTGAAAAAATTCAAAATTTCAGGGTTATTGGGCAATTTTTTTTTGGCATAACTTCCTCATATGGAGACCGTTTTTCGAACCGTTTGCGGCGTCGGAATTAGGAGAACGAGCTCTATCCGGTCGTTCAGGTTCGAACCAGTTCTGAGCACTTTCATTTTTGAGCATTTTAAGACACTTGGTCTTGAGCTCCTGATCAAGAATATGAGTTGGTTGGCAACCATTGTTCCTATGATGAAGGAACTATGTATTGAGATCCCGAGGAAGCAATATATGAAGAAGAGTTCTTAAAGATGTACCTATAGCTGCTTGAGATGAGATGAGTAATCAACATTTGATAACAATTAGAAGGATTAGCTATGGCATCTCCATGGAAAAGTTATGAAGACCCTAATAAGTACGATAAAGAAGGAGAACCTTGGCAATGAATGTCTTTGAAATGAATTCATACTAAGATGTTGATGTTGCAGAAACATATGATATGAAGAAAGGCCATCATGAAGAGGTAATTATATTTTTGAAGATTCACTTTTTGATTTTTGAAAGCAAGCATCTGGTTGGATTGAAAGAGGGCTACTGGCAGAAGGTTGAGAAGGTTGTAGGAATTCACCTACAACTAGTACATATAAAATAAGATGAATAATTCTGAAAGGAACATGACTGGGAAAAAGTAGTAGTATGAAGGATAGCCAGATAATGGCGAAGAAGGGTCACTTTCCGATGAAAAGGAGGAGGATGTGTCTAGTATTATTTGATAAGGGATATTGATGTAGAAAATGGTCGAAGCTCTACGAAGAAGTTATGAAAGAAGATGGCTCCATGATATAGAAGCTGAAGTTTATCCAAGACATGATGATGCAGAAAGAAGGAGCCCTACAAGCAATTGATAGTATCATGATCTCCACCACAAAGCAGATAGCTGTTGTTGAAAGCAAGGCCCTAGTTAAGGAGCTTGAGTATATTCATTTCATGTAAAGGAATGAGTAAATCCTCCATAGTTGATTGGGAGAGATAGACACATCATTCTTGTCTTCACATCATGAAGAAAGAATGGAGGATTGGGTAAGCATCTGAGAACCGATACTCTTTGAGTTTGAGGTAGGGCATCTTATGGGTAAGAGTAGTCGAAGAGGAAATTCCTTGAGGAGTAGTCGGCCTCATGGTGACAATTTATCCCTGAAGGTGTATATATACAAGATACTCGACCTCATTTTGAGAAGCATCCATCAAGATCAAAAAATAAGATAAGAAAAGAAACCTAATAGCTAGTGAAGAAGAGGAGAACTAAAGGAAGAGAGATCGAAGTTTTGAAGTTTGATTTTTGGGCCACATTATTCGACACGTGCGAGGAAATTAGGGAAAACTTTGTGGTAGCAAGGACCAAAATTGCAGTCATCTAAAGGAGCCAAAATTTGGTATCAAAAGATCAAGTTAGGAAGTCAAATTACTAAGGAGAAAGAAACAATCCAAGCGAGGGTCCAAAAGGACCTAATTTTGCCCTAAAATCACTCACGTGTGCGAAAAATTGAACTACAGTAGAGGTCGAAAAGTTGTTGACCTGAAGCAATAGCCGAAATTCTCAAATAGAAGACGAAATCTGAAGTTTGAAGCTGTTTGACTAGTGTTGACTTTGTGGAAAGGAAGCTCATTTACAAGGAAGGTTGACTTGGTGTTGGAGGGGTCTTTGTTTTGGGTCTAAAGGTTTAGGAATTCGTCATTTGAAGATTCTATAAGAAGAGAAGAATTCTTGTGGGTTTTCCTGTCTATGAGAGGTTTTGGCCCTGGCTAGTAGCCTATATCTTGTGTCCTCTTGTTCTATTGGTCTTCATGTTTTGGTAACTATTTAATGATAAGAACACTATAATAATCAAAAGAAGAAGAAATCAATTATAACTTCTACAAGTTGAAGTTAAAGAACATCACAAGCAGTTATCAAGTTAAGAGAAATCACCCTAATCTAGCTGCCCTAGGTTTCTCAACAATTTCTACTGAAGATTTTCCTTTTGTTTTTTAATATTTTATCAACTTTAGATACATACCTTCGACTCTATTCCTTTAGTTGTCTTACTAGTTCTTTCTCTCTCTCTCTCTCTTTTTTTTTTCTTTGAGTGTGCGATTTTCTTTTTCTATTTTCTTCCATTCTTCGAAGATCTTAATTAATTCCATTTCCTTGCCCTCTTCTGCATTTTCTTCATCATGGTAGTTCGATTCTTTGATATGAGGACCCACACAATTATCAACATCTTTATCTTGACCTGTATGCTTTTGACCTTCACATAGATCTTGAAGTTTCTCCCAAAGATGTTTGGCTGTTGAGCATTGGCCAACTTTCGCTTTTACAGTGCTTGGTAAATGACTAAGATTTACACTCATAGCTTTTGTTTTGTACCTTCTATATTCGTCAGTGGATATGTTTCTAGAGATAATAGAATCCCATACCTTATATCTTTGAGCCTTCAAGTAAGCTTCCATTCTTCCTTTCCAAAATTTAAAACCTAATTCACTGAACAAAATCGGACTAGCCAGTTTCTCTTCATCAATACCTGGAACTTTGATTCTTTTGAATGCTTGACGGCTTGCCTCTTTGATTTTCCCATCTCTGCACTCGCGGATTTGCCTTCCAGTTGTTACGCTGCCACTGAAGGAACCTGCTCTGATACCAATTGTTGGAACTACCGAGAGGGGGGTGAATCAATATTTCTTATCAATTAGTATAATTTTAATTTCACAGAGCTTTAATTGTTATTAGCATTAGATAAGTGTAAACATCATAAGCACCATTCAACAATGCATAACAAATAGAGACAGTTGACACAAAGATTTTTAGGTGGAAACCCCCCCAAGAGAAAAACCACCGTATGCTTCTTAATATTTGTCTTCAAAAGATTTACATCAAGTTTCAGCTCCAACTGAAGGAGGGTCCAAGCCCCTAGTTTATAGGCTTCGTAGGACACTGTAGTGCCCTGTTTACCAACTACAACTGGGAGGACTATCCAACGTCCTAGTTTACAGGGTTCGACCTGAAGGTGCTCCAACACCCTGTCTACCAGCTGCAACTGGACGGAAGATGTAACGCCCTGTGCAAGCTTCAACTTTCCCTAGCACCACGTTGCCACCCTGAAGTGCTCTTAGGCTCCAACCTGAAGGAGACTCCACTCTCTTGCCTTGCACCACCCTGCCACATTGATCAGTTGACAGGCCACATATTACAATTTTCAGACTGGATCCACTTGTGCTCAAAATCAATACAAAGGAACTGCAATAAAAACCTGCTGTACAATCTTTGCCAATCAATTCTGCCTCTGCTCGATCTGCATATCAAACCCTAGCTCTCAATATAAACTTTATGTTCTTCTTGCTCTTAGTTAACTATTGTTACATTGTCAAGTCATCAACCTGCCATCTGACATTACATTGGTTCAACAATGCATCAAACATCTGGCCATAAGCTTGGCTCAATAAGCAGATTAAAATTTCTGCAACTTGTGTCACATATCATCCGCCAACAACACTATGAAACTTTAGCACAAGTCCATGCCCTACACATCAATGTTGCTCAATGAGTACCAAAAGCATAAACCTCAATCATCAACTCTTTTTTATTCACAAACACGAACCATATAGATGTAGAATGACAACCCTGCAAAAAGACATTATTAACCTATGCCCTGCATATAGCCAACAATCTATGATCGTTGCGACGGTCCTCTGTTCTATCAATTGTTCAAACCTTAGAAAAGTGTGCTTACACTAATATGCTGATCAAAGTGAAATGCCATAATTTTGTAAACTTTGTAACCATTGTCACGGGAATCGTTGTGTAATTGCTTTAGCAAGGTCTAATTCAGATCTTAGTGCCTTTTCTTATTTTCAATTTGAATAAATACTTAAAAAACCATAAGAGGCATAATAAACCCTAAATGTTCTATAATTGACAATTTTGTGCGGGCATTCTACAAAATAACATGTTTAAAGCCAAACTACAAATACGTGTTTTAAGTTGCTTATCTCTTTTACAGAATGAAAAGATAAAAATTAAATTGCAAAATGAACTATATGACCATATCTTTAATTAAGCGCTAAACTTGAACTTTAACTTCCAAAAGAGGCTGACAAACTTAACCTTGTGTCAACTTTATCATCTACATATATTGTGGCAATTCATTTGCATGTCTTGGCTCTTTGGTACCCAAGACGTGTAGATTAGACCTCGACATTCACCTTCAAACATTAAACTTAGCTTCAAAGGTCACTGAGGGAGCTCTAGAAGAACTCTGTGGCTGTAATTTGGCTGGCTAGATTTGGGATGTAGTTACATGTATATATGGTGTCAACAGTGTTCCATCGAATTCCAGATCAGTGCAAGCGAGTATAAGTTCTGGACCGGTACAAATCTGTTTCAAAGAAACTCAGCGAATCATTTCAAGGTGCACGAATTTTTCTGAATTTTGCTGTTGAATTATAGTTCAAATTAATGTGCAGCAATTAGGGCTCTATGCAGAACCGGGGCTTGATCCAACTAACAGTGCAAACATATCAACCAAAGCTAGCCGCAAAAGAGAGATAGGCCAAGCACCACTGTAACCTTGCACATGTTGAAAACTTTCAATGACAGGCCCACACCACAAGAGCAAAAATAATTGTCAAACATCACGTCTTCTTTGACTAGGATCTGCTGCAGAGAATATAAAAAAGTATTGTTGCTGCTTCAGTTCTTCAAGTTGTAGATTAGGACTTCAATGTCTTATGCCTATCTGCACTACAAATGGAGATATGTCTTTGATTTTTGGAGATCACAAGGCCCTTGTCCATATGTAGCTTTGTATAGGGTTGATCCACAACAGAAGTGAGGTCTGAACCACAGAAAAGAAACCTTGGTCTTTGCCTGCAATAGATTACCCACTTAAACCTCAGATGATGATGCCCTAGTGAGTGCCGAAGTATACACAGGTTTAGGGCTTATACAAACAGGCCCAAGATGAGGCTAAAATAGGGCCAAAGTGTGCACAAGTTCAGAAGATATCGATTATTTCTAAAAGAAACTCCAGAATGGAACGAACAAAGTTCGACCTTCAAGTTAAATACTCCAGAAGATTTGGAATATGTAAATCTCCATTGAGAATTTGAGATGCCAAAATATATATATTAAAATGTATGAATGAATGATGATACAGTTGGGAATGAGGGTCTTGTATATATTGCCAGGTAAGTACCCTTTCACGAACAAGCATGTCTATAGAGACATACCTCTTTGTTTAACTAATTATATTTAATTTCATATTATTATGATTATTATTTATTATCTATTTTTATTATTTTTACATAAATTATATTTATAACATTGCCTCCCCCTTCAAAAAGCCTTGTCCTCAAAGCTTATTGATGAAAGGGATTGATCTCTTTTTCTACTACGAATGTCTTCTTGTCTCGAGACAATCATCTTTGTTAATACAAGTTGATATGATCCTTTTGGAGTGATATATAAAATTGTCGCACGGAGAAAGGATCTTACCATCCTAAATTAATCTTTTGTGAAATCTTTTGATTACTGGAAACTTGTGATGAACTGTTATCACTGCACTGAGTTGTGCGCATTTCAGTATTCTTTGGAACATAAGTTTGTTGTTTATGTTCTAAGTGTTACCGATTCGTAGATTGATTGAAATGTATGTTCTTGTGATTTGGATGTAGATAAAGAGTTCTTTTGGTTTCCCTTATCATGTGTGTGGCAAGATTTTGATTTACTTCAAGTTTTGATGTCGTCGAGTTGGTTACAAAATCTTCACTTGGAATTCCCTTGGTTTGAACTACAACATCTGAATATGTTTTAACTTCTATTGGTTTCTCATCTTCTTGAGTTGTGATATTGATTGAATCAGTATTCGTTCCTCTTTCTTCCACTTGCATTGAAGACTTCAACACTTCTTTCGTGATAAGTTCTTGTAATTTGTTTTTCAATGATTTCTTATCATCGTTAAGTTTCTTAATTTGAGTGAGTAGACTTTGTTTATGGCTTCTGAGACGTAAAATTTTCTCATTTCCTGTGTCAACTTTATTTTGGTATTCAAGCTTCTCATCCTTTAAACAATTGATTTGTTCTAGTAACCTTTGGTTAAGGTTTTTTAAGCATAAACTTTCCTCTTCTTTTCCTAATAGACTTTTGTTGAGTTTTTTTTCAGAAATTTCTTTTTCTTGTTTTAATTGGTGTTTATTAGCTTTGCATTTTCTCACTTGCGTAAGTAGTTTTTGATTATGCTCCTTCAAACATAAATTTTCCTTATTTTTGTTGGATATGACTTTTTCAAGTTTTTTCTGCTCCCTTGATACTATTTTTGGATTCTCTTGAAACACTAGTTTCGAAATATCCTTAAGATATTTTGATGAAGGCATTATCAATTCTTATTTCGTTGTCATGTCTTGGAACATGACCATCTTCCTCTTGTAAGGGAACATCAAGAATTTTTTTCTTTGTTTAAAATGAACGTACCTAATTCTTTGAACCAAGGTCGATCGAGAATTATGTCAACCTCTTTGTCAAACATAGTTACCACACGAAATTGAGATATGTACTCATAATGATCAATTGTCACTTGTAAATCATAAATTTCATATTCTTTTTTGCCAAAAAAGCCTTTTTGTTCACCTATATTTGGCTCTAGAACTAGTAGTTGATTTGCCAAATTAATATTGATGTAATTATTCTCGATGCTTGGATTAATAGCGATACTAATCTCTTTCCCTTGGATACAACGCTTTAATGTAAATAATCTAAAATCTACAATTGGAATACCTTTATAGGAAAATCTTCCTTCCTTTAACTGCATTTTTCTCTATCTTAGAGTTTTAAAGGTACCCCTTTTTAACCTCTAAAATAACACTTTTCTTTTTATTTTTTATTTTTTTAAGTATATAATATAATTTTTCTAATTTTTGTTTTTTGTTTATATATTTTTTATATACCTTTTTTTTTTAATAATTTTTTTTGAAAATAACCTTAGCCTTTCTCTTCCCTTATATATATATATATATATATATATTGAGCCTTTGAAACACTTTTTTTTGATATATATATATATTTGTATATAATTTAAATAACCTTTTTTTTATTATATTCCCTTATATCTCTTATGGAGTAGATCTGGCTTGTAACCCTTAAACTTAGTTAAATATGATATTAAGTATTGATAAAAAATCTAGGGTGTATGTCATGTCTTTTGATCTGCGACTATATGGAATCGATTTGACTTAACAAGGCGACTGTACGAATTGGATGTGGAACAATGAACAACAATGTTGGACAGTGTCTGGCAATGGGATTAGGGACACTGTGGATCGGGGCTGATGAGAATAGGGATGGTCGTATATCTAGCGGTTTGTCGTGTGCCGTGGTGAGAAGCTGTGGCGATGGGAGGAACCTGCGATGTGGATCTGCGGTGTTTCGGTTGACAACGAGGGAGTGCAAATCTGACGACTACTGAGAGGGTAGATAGAGGCGGTGGCGTGGAAGGGCAACAATGTTAAAAATGATATCGGTGGTAATGGCGGAAGTGACAAGAATTGCGCAGCAGGGATTGTGTGGCAGTGGCAGGGTTCAGTCTAGTAGAACGAACACTTGCAATGTGAATGCGACTTTGTAGCGTACAACAATGGTTGGGTATACGGTGGCTTCCTGGTGGCCTGGTTTGTGGCAACAACTGTGTCTTGGACAATGGTTCAACATTTGTGCAGTTTGTAGACGTAGGGTTTGGCGTCGGTGAGGACGCTGAGGTGGCCTCTGGTAATATAGATTTTATATCTTATTTGTCTTTTCCCATTATATATATATATATATATATATATATATATATTATATCTTTTGTGATATATATGTATATATAATATATATATATGTTGTTTGTATTTTTGTGGTAATGTAATACATTTTTTATATGTTTTTTTTTAATTTTTTTTATTTTATTTTCTCAATTTTTTTTTTAATAATGGCCAAGGGCCTAATGATAAATTGGAGAAATCTCCAGAAATTGGGTAGCGAAACGCTCGATGAAGAGTTGATGGCCAAAGGCCGGGATTAGACGTGGCTCTGATACCAAATGGAACAAAACAAAGTTCGACCTTCAAGTTAAACACTCCAGAAGATTGGAATAATGTAGATCTCCATTGAAATGCAGAATAATATATATATATATAAAAATGTATAATGAATGATGATATGATACTATTGGGAATGAGGGTCCTGTATGTATAGCCAGGTAAGTGCCCTTTCACGAACAGAGAGGTCTGTAGAGACATGCCTCTTTGTTTAACGAATTACATATTATATGATTATTATTTATTATCTATTTTATTATTTTACTTAAATTATATACATAACACAGATGTAGCCCTAGACCCAAGAGAAAACACCGACAATATTCTCCAACAAGTATGTGCCTCCAACGACTGTCCCTTGTTCGTCTGATTTGATAATTCTTCTTAAGGGGCTGAAAATTACAGAGCTTATTGCTTAGTGATTTTTCATTAAAGTCCATACTTTAGGAGGGAGAATCCATGTCCTTTTTACACTTATGGAGGGCTTCTAAGAGGGCCATTGAGTTCCCTTTAGGAGGGAGAACTTTGACCTCTTCAAATTCAAATTTTGAAGAGGGAACCCCTTGAAGATTTTTAATTTTGAAATTTAATTTATTTTGCCACAGGATTTATTGTTTTTATTTTTGAAGAAGAGTGTTATCACAAAACCATTTGATTTGACCAAGAGGATCTGCCACTTCATTTTCCTTTGGTGTTGTTGCCCAATAGCTGGGGTCTTCAACTTGAAATAGGCATAATTCACAAATCTGAGGCTTCTCATGATGTGCTACATACTACCGGAATTGCCTTGATGAGGAGAATCCAATGACGAGGATCTCCAAGGCAAAATCACTGATCTGTTGCTTCAAAACCTCCAACAAGTGTGGGGTACATTCATCACCCAAGAAATCCAAACCCTAGAGCTGGCGTTTCCAGCCATCCTTCAATTGGAGTTTCCAACTAATGAAATCGAGACAAATATTAAGAGTGTTCATTAACGGATGTTGGCATCAATGAGAACACCATTCAATACTCCCTTGGGTGTCCCCCACCTTCCATTAAGAAATCAATTTTCCTTTTCCTCCTAAGTACCAAAAATGTCAAAGTGTGCCTTCAATACCAAAATGGCAAAAATGCCCACACTTTGAAAATTTTATGCAATTGGGATATCACAGAAACCTTTTCATCTACATGGTTTGTCAACATTTTAAAGTTTTCCTTATTCATAGCTTGGTTCCAACATCACAAATCTGACTTTAGTAACTCTTGTAATACAAGCTTTGAAATATTTGGACTCTATAGGCCATTTAACCTGCAACCTGCAACCATGGGGTTGTGTTCTTCCTTGTATTCTACTTGCAGCACTATAACCTTGGGACTGTGGCCTTGATCAAGTTCACAACTTGATGTTGTGCCTTTGGCCTGCCCTTCAACTTATTGCTGAGGTCTTCAGCAATGGGACAGGTAAACATTCTGTTGCCATGGTTTTAGCTTACTTAGAACTTGTCTTTTGGGTCCAAATTCCAATTATACAGATCACATCAATTACTTTCAGCATAAAGTTATGTAAGATTGCTATATCCCGAGCAGCATTAGATTTCTTGGTCAATAATGGTAGCTTTAATAAATTTAGCTTGAGATGTTAGTCAGGTTGATTCTCAATATGAGGTCAAAGTTTTGCAGGGACTTTTATATTATGAAAGATTAATGAAACGTATCCAAGATAGCTGAAACAGAATAATTGCAATGTAGACAGTGATCTTTAATTTTTGAAATTACTTAACACAGTCTCCGTTGGCTCATAAGGTTTACTGCCACATTTTACAGGTGAACACCAAACTTCTTCAGGTGGTGAATTTTATGACGAGGTACTTACAAAGTTGGATCTATGTCTTTACTGTCCCTTTTTAGATCCATAGTTGTTTAGTCTTGCTTTTTTTAACTTTTACTGAAGCTATAAAGACTGTTTCAATTTAGTTTAAACAGGCACTGCATCATGTCCTTTTTTGATGCTTTTGTGAAGGTTCCTTTCAGATTACATAATTATGCAGAATCTGCATTGCTTGAGCAGGGACGTTCATCTCACTTTTCTTTCTGGAATTCAGGACGACAAGAACATACCTTGAGAGCAAAAAATGAAAATAAAGGGATCTCAGGTAAGGTATCCGTTGATCATTTTCTATTGTTAAGGGGCTATGAAGCTATCACAACCTAGGGCATGACTTACTGTAGATTAGCTTTTCACTATTCTTGATAAGTGAGTCTGCTTTTCAGACAGTTGAAATCAATAATTCACCAGGATCAAATATGAGTAGAGCTTATGTTAGTTTCTTGGTTAGTGCTGTTATTTTTCTCTTGAAATACGATTCATGGTTAGTGATACGATAACAGTTTGTTTTTTATTTTCAATGAATAAATGTATTTGGTTGCATGTCAGATGCCAAAGATGTTCCTGAACTGATGGGAAAGAGGAAAAACAATGATGACAAAGGAAGCAACCAAATTTCAAAGGTTCTCCACTTTGGCCATGGCTCTGTTGGTTCAGGTCGGGACTCAAGATACTGGGACAGGGATGACAGGAGACGAGATGAAGATTATGATGGAGAGGACTCTCCATTCTCAAATACAGATTCACATTCTGGTAAAAAAAATATTGGTCTCAACAAGGTGGAAAAGAATAACATGGGGAATGGCTTTGATGATCATGGAAGAGACGGGGTAAGGAAAGAGAAACCAGTGAAAGGAAATACAGTATCAAAGCATGTTACTTATCAGGAGGGCCATGCCAAGTTGAGTAGAAAGCCAGATTGGAAAGATTTTGGAAATGGAGGTTTGTACAATGAAAAGGGGCGAGATGAACTTAAATCTTATGAAGCACAATATGAGCAAGATTTAAGGCATGAACTTGACTTCAGTGGGACAGGCAAGGAAGATGGTGCAAATGGCTTAGACAAGGAGCACGAGAAAGTTGGAATTGAAGGTGAAGAGGATGATGCGAAACACAGATCAATGGATAAAAAGATTAAAGGGAGCTTACATACGAAGGGTTTCTCAACTGAACAGCAGGTTGATTTAGATGATGAATATGATGATGGAATTGATGAAGATTTTATCCGCCCTGAAGAGACCGAGGACATTAGTAATGAACAAAATATTGTAGGGGCTGCAGAAAAGCTGACTGAGAATGTACAGCATGATATGAAATATTCTCACAAGACCAATCCTGATTTGTATAAGGCAAGTTTGGACTTTACAGAACATAATGAAGGGCGAAAGAGGGTACTCGACAGTCATTTTGAAAAAGAATCTACTCTTCTATTACGTGGTTTTCATCAAGACAAATTGAAAGGAACCCTAGTGAGTAATCCTGAACTGATGGATTCTTCTAGAAAAGCTGGTATTGATAAAAGGAAGACAAGTTCGATGAGAAGAACCAAAAGGCGTAAGCATGCAAGTAAGATTCCATTAGTTGAAAAGTGTTACATGTTGACATTTGTAAAGTTTTTCATCGTTGAATGCTTATGACTCTGCTTTTCAGACTTTTATCTTACCAGTATTTTAAATCTTTAAGCTTTTGATCAGGTGAACTTGTGGCTTGATTAATGGTTTCCTTGGTTTTTATTTAATGTCTCATAAATAGACGATTTCCGGAATTTTTACTCATGGATTTAGTTTTTCTTTTAATGTTCTTACTTATCTATTACTAAATTCCTCTTAAGGAGACAAGTTATTTATATTTGCAAGAGAAGGAATTTCAAGTTTCAACTATAACTTTTATCTATTCTTCTTCTGAAGAATAAATATACCAGCATAAACTTAAATGTAGGCGATGTGCATCACAATTATGGATCGTGCCTTGTGTTCTATTGGTTTTCAAGCTAAGTTCAAATTTGTAGAATTCCCACATCTTGTAATGCCACAGGGAGGACCATCGAGGCCTAGATATTTTACATTATTGAGCTCTTTCATTGTTGCCTCTAATTTGATCAACAATATTTCTTGAGAAATATAAACCCTCTCATAAGTTTATATCTTTTGGGGGAAGTGTTACTAAGAGGATTTAAGGCTGCTGAAGTGGAGATATTTTGGAAATGGTCTGGAATATTCTATGAGATTTCCATATCATCATACTCTGTAAGGTTGCCTTGGATCTTGTAGAAGAAAATCTGCTCTGGATTCTGTTTTCTTTTTAGGTGCTAGAAATAGAATTGAGAGGGCACATCCCCAGATGCCATCCATTGCATGGACCCCAATCCTAGCCCCTATTGCCTTGTAATCTTCAAATACTTGGAGCCGTGATCCCAAGTTACAACTCACTAACTGCCTGGTGAGTATTCCATTAAAAGGACCCACTTCCACCCATGGTCAAGCTCGCTGAAGTTGTCTCGAATTTGAGTTTCTTTGCCTTTCCTGGTCTTGTTTAATGCTGATTTAGGAATATCACCTCAATCTTGTTGTTTCTCAGATCTATTTCCTGTGAGCTTTCAACTTTAACTCTGAACCTGAAATATGAATTATGGCAGTATATATATTCCTGTCCAATCAAATTCACAGGGCAACCAAATAAAATAAACACCATGTTGGAGTTTCCACACACCCTAGGTCAGGTCTATGCCCTAGCTAGGAACATAAACACACTAGAGATGCCGAACCAAAAACAATTATGCACAGCAGAATATAACAGCAAACCGATTAATAACAGTACACAGTATTTTTTGGCCCAAATCACGTTCGTTATTAGTCCATCAATAATAAAACCTTAGGGCTGCCATACCAGTGATCGTGGCCCTTTAGAAACACTGATACAATGCTATAATACAATAAGATACAAGTCTGTCCTTTGATTGTTACAACTAGGGCTGAGGCCTAATCCTTCAGGCCGTCCTCCGCCCATAAAAACAAAGACAAAAAGCTCATTTTACTTGCTGTTTGAGTTTCTTAGCGATCAGCCATTTGCCACCAGATACTGCCCAGCCAACTCCTTTCAGCCCACAGTCCAGTTCTGCCCACCTGGCAGTTCTGCAATCAGCTCCTTAAGCTTGGGCTTATCCCTTCAGCCCACAGGCTACGCTGTCGTCAGTTTTAGCTCTCCTTAGCAGCCCTTTACGTTGCTGTCCTACTCGGCCTGCTACAGCAACCTTTGGCCAGCCTCAAATCCCCTCGCTCTAACCTGTCTTGCCTTCCTAGGCCCTGCCTGCTTTGTTCAAACTTTAATTCATTGTTGCCGTAATCGTTATCAGGATATTATCAGCGAGGGGAAAAAATCGGAAAAAATCGTAAAAATCGGGAAAAAATCGGTAAAAAATCGTAACATACAAAAATATTCATTTTTTTTCAATTTTTTTTAATATCTAAAGCATCTACAACATAAAATAAATACATTGACACATAAAAATGATAAAAGAACTAATATAAAAGATGTTTAATATCATTTCTAGTGCTACATCACACATAATAGTGAATCATGTCCTAAATAGTAAGTCCTGACTCATGACTCCCAACACAGCTTCAAAATATCAACAAAAAAATATAATAATGTATCTCATGAGTCATATCATGAACCATTATGTCATATACAATGAAATGAACCAAATAACTAAAGTCTAATACTACTGATTTCCTTTACCCCTCTTGCGAGGAAATGCAATAGCTTTCCCTTTCGCTCTAGATGTAGATGCTGAAGGAGTTGGCAGTGGACTCTGTTGTGCTCTAGAAGTTGAAGAACTAGGAGCTATAGGAGGTAGACCACGTCCTCTACTGGTGGCAAGGGTAACTCGGGTAGGTGGTGTCACCTCCTCCTCCTGTTGCTCCGCCTTCTCCTCCCCCTCCATTACCTCCTGCTCTAACCAATCATCGGTAGACTCCATGAGAGGCCTCTTGGCCTCAACCCTCCATGCAGCAGTGGTGTCAATTCCATCCAATGAGATGGTCTCCATATCAGGTATCCTCTCAAGTTGCCTCACCCACAATCGAAGATTGTAGTAGACGTAGACCATGTCTTTAAGTCGCTGGGACTCCAACTTGTACAAAGATCATGAAATAATAAGTATAAAAAAAATATTGTTTAATGAATTCAAAAAATTATTTGGAAATTTGCAATATTTTAAGTGTTAACCTATTGCGCTTCTTGTTGTGTATTTTTTCAAATACACTCTAGTTGCGTTCGCATCTTGAGGAGCTACATGTTTGGTTGAGGATTCGAATGGCAAGCTTTTGCAAAAGGGGTATCCTAGCACCATGCATTCTCCACCATGCATCTACAACAAAATTACAAATAATATTTTAAATAAACATAAGAAAAAACATGAAATTTGAAAGTTGAAGCAAAGTATGAAGTTATGAACTTGAAGAGAATGAAATTTGAAACAAACTAAAAAATACCTGACATTTTAGTCATCCTATCAGTGACAACCATGTCAAAGCCAAATGTGCCACCTGTCATCCTGTATGTCTCAATTTCTTTGGAGATTTCTGTACGTTCTGCTGGAGATCGCACCATCCTATGAACATAGGTTAAGAATCCATCCATGATCTTAGCATCAAATACGAACCCATATGGGTAAGAAAATGCGGGGTTCAGGTAGATCCCTGCAGCATGAATGGGACGATGGAGTGTGTTGTTCCATCATTCATCAATCACTTCCCATAGGAGGAGTTGTCTCTGAATCATCATAGTAGGCCCAAATGAATTCTTTCCCCCTGTCCATGGCCTCATACAAATAGCCCATTGCGGGTTTCTCACCATCAACTAATCAAAGAACCTTTACAAAAGGTTTAGTAACGGTGCACACCTTCTGCACTTCCGCCCAGAAGTCTTCCTGGTATGAAACTAGTCTGCATAAGGCCTCCCCCCTTGGTTTGCGGCTCATTGTCAAAGCACGCCACTTCTTTGAAAGAAACATTCTCTTCACATTCCACATAAAATTCAAGAGGGATTGAAGAGATATGAAACTGGTGGCAAATCATGTAATGGTGGGGCGCACCAACTCTTTGTTGTTGGTGAATTTTCTCATCAAGTTAAGCACAGATATATGATTATATATAAATTTTGTAATGCTTTTTGATGACTCAACAATATCTTTGACAAAGGAAATTTTCCCTATGTCCTCTAACATCAAATCAATACAATGTGCAGCATAAGGTGTCCAAAATAAAGTAGGATGCCTCTCCATAAGCATCCTGCCAGCAACAACATAATTTGCAGCATTGTCCGATATGACTTGGACAACATGTTCTGCACCCACCTCCAAAATAAACACATCCAACAAATCACATAAAGTTTTTGCATCTTTGATATGTGAAGATGTATAAACAGATTTCATAAACATTGCCCTCTTGGGACAACTAACCAAGAAGTTTATAAGGGTTCTCCCCTTTTGGTCTGTCCAACTATCTGACATCACAGTGCATCCTGTTTGTGCCCATGATGCCCTAAACTCCTCCAATCTTTTGGTGCAGTCAACCTTTTCATTTTGAAGAATCCGGCTTCTAAAGTCATTATAAGAAGGGATTTTGTACCCTGGGCCAATAGTTGCAATAACATCAATCGCAGGCTGGAAAAATGGATTATTCCTTGCAACGCTGAAAAGAATATCACTCCAGAGGAAAAAATTGGCCAACAACTTGTCAGCTTGTTCTTTCTTAGTTTTTTTAAGCATTGAAGTTATAGATGGCTGTGAACCAGACGTGGTTCTAGGAACAAAAAATGATGAGGCAGCTACTGGGTTGGTTGTAGATATTGATGCTGAAGTAGAACCAATGCCACTTCCTTGTTCACTTGAGCCTAACACAGTCTTTGTTAGTTGCTTCTTCATTTTTGCTTTGGCCTCTCTATTGTGCTCTAAATTTTCCAATGATCTCGTGGTTTTTCGGATGATTTCCGGATTTGTATTTTTGCAAGGCCCTACATCAAATCCAGAAATTTGTGCAAGATGATACTTCAATCTATAAACCCCCCTGACATATGCTGCCTACACAACTTGTAAGACAAGTTTATTCTATCAAACCCTCCATCAGGTTCACCAAATTCCCGCAGAGGGTCCAATTTCCTTGACATGTTTGTAACTTGGTTGAACTCTTGACTCTTGAGTTTTAAATTTGTAAGATTAAGTTTGAAGTTTGAACTTTGAAGTTGAATGGTGAACCTATGGCAAAATAAGGATTACAGGTTACAAAAACTAAAAAAAAATTACTTACATGAGTAACATGACAAAACACATGGAATTTTTGACAATTTAAGTTTTTAACAAACAAAAACCCCATCAAATCAATTCAAAAATATTTGATAACCCATTGAAATATTTGATAAACAATGGGTTATCCAGATTCCAAACCCAACCAAAAACATAAAAAAACCAAAACAAAGTTACTAAACACAAAATTTTGGTGCCCATAACGGTTTGCTGGAGAAAATTCCTCTCCTCCTAGCTCTCAATCTGTTTTTCTCCTCCAATCAACTCCCAAACGACCAAGCTTTTCCTCCTAAGTCACTCCAAAACCACGTCGCTGCCGCTGTCTGTCCAAATGATTAACAAAAAATCATTTTTTGGCCTTATAATAACGCTGTCCGCCAGCCCATTGATTACTACCAATCGAATCACGATTTTTTGGAAGTTATTGCGAGCTTTTGAAAAAATCACGATTTTTCATAAAAATCGCCAGAAAAACCGGTTTAAAAATCGTGCGATTTTATCGTTGGAATGTGGAAATCGCGATTTTTCGATAAAATCGCAATTTTATCTCGATTTTCGCATCACTGGTTTAGTTTGATCTGCCCTAGGCCTGTTTTTTCTTACCTTGCGACCCTTCTCCAAGGGTTGAGGCACACTGTGGCCAGTCTCTCTTGCTTGCGGCCAGCCCTAGAAACACAAACAAACCCCTTTCCCTTGTTGCGAATGGCCTTACCAGCTCCAAAAGAAACTCGACCTACTCTATGATAGATAACTCGACCTTCTTGAACAATTTCTTGACCAGAAAGTTGAAACCCTAACTCAGCCTTCATGAACAATTTCTTGACCAAAAACCCTAGCTCAACCTTCCTCTTGGACAATTGTGGATCCTTTAGGCTTGATCTTCTTCACGTGTAGTCCATCACACTTGTGACTAGGCCTCTCCTTTGGCCTATAATTATAAAATTATATCTCTTGTGTGATTATCTTGGGGTTCTTCTTTGTCCTTCAAGAAACCCTTACTTCACCACTCATCAACAAATTAGAATATAATATTAGTTTTCTTGGGTTCCAAGTTGACAACCTTGGGTCCAAAACCGAAACTTGGGTACTTTTCCCACGAACACTCCATTTTGTGGGTTTTCTCCTCACAAACCCAACACCCAAGGCTTGTAGGAGTACCTACCAAGCAACCCAATTTCAATACTCCCTCTTAGCAAGGGAGGTACTTCCATTTCTCGGAAGTTTTTCATCTTCCCTTAGTGGAAGAACACAATCCCGTTTCATGGATGCTCTCCAGCAATCATAGAATGCCTCATCATCAATCACTGAAGCATAACCTGCAGTGTGAACAACACACTCCTTGGAAGTGTCTCTGCTAGTAGAAGCCTTCTTCTTCTTCTAATCTTGATAAGCCTTTACACCATTCCGTGGTTCCTCCTTGTCAGCTGTGGACATCTCCTTTTTTCCTTTTGACGATGTGCTCTTCTCAGGTTGTGGACTCTCCCTCTGAACATGAGAACTCCCTCTCGAACTCAAATGCCCCGGAGTCTAAGGAACCTTCTTCTTTCCTTAGTCAATAGGCTTGCCCATCAGCCTATACAAACCATTCTCTTTGACTCCAAGAACCAATCCTCTATTGGAGTTAGAGCCACTGGGCTTGAGCATCACCTTCCCATCCCGAAACATTACTTCAAACCCCTTAGCCTCATTCGCTTTGATAGACAACATGTTGCACTTGAGCTCTGGTACCCAAAGTACATCTTGAACCCATAAAAGCCCTCTCGATTCCATCCTGAATGGTATAGTTCTTGCTCCTTTGAATGTCTTCTGGCTCTTATCACCAATATTCACATGTAGATCAAACTTCCATTCAGTCAGGCTCTTAAATACTTCTCGCACTCCTGTTATTTGCATTGACACTCTGGTACATATGAACCAAGCACCCTCGGGAATGGTGCTCCTTGAGAAATGAGAGATCAGAGAAAACTCCTCGTCGAACCTCTTCAGGAAATCATCCTATTTTGTTGAAGCTAAAGCAACCATTGGTACCACCTCCTCCTCCTCGTTCCTTCCTTTCTTCCATTGCAGACACTTGCATAATGAACAAACTCGCCACATGTAAAGCATTTCACTTTATTCAAGCCCTTCTTCTTCTTGCCATTGTCGAACTTCACTTTTCCCTTCTTCAACTTACTAGCAAGAGCCATATTCTCTTCATCAAAATTCTTCTTCTAAAGATCCTCGTCTCGAAGTTCCTCCTGGATGAAATTGTTCCATAACCTATTCCAATTTGGTATATTCTCATGTGAGACTATTCCTTTCATAAATGGCTTCCATTGCTCGGAAAATCCCTTCAAGGCAATCCTCACCAATTCAGGTTCTGGCACATCATCACCAATGTCACTAAGCTCATCACAAACTTGCTGAATATGAAGTCACGTTCTCTCCATCTGTGTTAAAATTGGCAACTAGGGCCAAATTCTAGTTTAGACAACTCATTTGATGGAGATGATGATTGCATTAAATTCCTTTTTTTGAGAGGACCAAAATTGATATAAGGATTATCTAATTTGGACAAGCAAAAGCATGTTTTTGAATTTATAACCACACGTGCAAATTGTTCAGGTCAGCCACATCATCTTGTAGGCTCATGAAGCCCAATGGACGTGTCACTTCACCCTCAATGACTTGTATAAATACAAGTGACCTATCACCTCATTTGGCATCATCATCACTCACACATTCTTCTCTCTCCTTCTCTCATTGGTTCATACAACTATTGGGCAAATCTTCTCACTCACACATATGGCAAGGAGGACGAATTTCAGGACAAAATTGCAAGGGCCGAAAATTTTAGAATTTTCTGCAGTTTGACCAGGGATTGACCAACATTGACTTTGACTTTCTGGGCATCGTTTGACTTCAATTTTCAAGGTGAATTTATGTCTTAGCAGCCTACATGTTTGGGCACATGAACCGAGGAAAAAGGAGGACTTTGACTTGCATTGACCACATGGTTGACTTTAGGTTGGCCAAGTTGGGCCTCATATTTTTTTTTTTTGGGTTGACTTTGACAGTTGTTGGAGGTCAAGTTTGACTTCCTTTGACCGAGCTTCAAAGGAGGAGTTTGACTACTGCTTTTACCATCTTTGACTTTCTAGTTAGGGTTGAGTTTGACTGTAGTTGATTGTAGATTTGACAGGGTTGTTTTGACTTTGATTTGGCAAGTCAAGTTTGACTTTTTTTTACTCTCTCTCTCTGTTGAACATTTGATATAATAATAAGAAGAATTGATCAAAGGGTTTTCCCCACATTGGGGTTTTTCCTTGACATCTACCAAATTTGGTGTTAGTGTGTCTTGGTTTGCCTTTTGCATTTTATTTTATGTTCTGTCTGCATTTACTGTTAATGTGATTTATGGTTAATGTGATTGTTATTGGAGACTTTTTTGGTTGTTGTCATTGGGTTGCTTAAAGTACATTGAAGTAATTGTGCTAAGCATAGAACATACCGTTGTTAACTAAAATTAACATGGTATCAGAGCCTAGGTGAAGACAAAGCCCAAGAGGGAGAAAAGCAATCACCAAGAAAGATTTATTGAACAAGTTTCAATGGCTTCTTCATCTTACTTCAAGACTGAGGACAAACTCGATGACAAGTTTGACTATCATGCATGTAAGATGACTTTGGCCGTGACTTTGGAAGAGCATGAAGTATTGGACTATGTACAAGAAAACGTGGTGGAGCCTCCTTCAAATGCTAAGACAAATTATAGAGATGGTGAGGTCAAAGCCAAGAAAATTTCGGTTGACTCTATTCAAAAGCATTTGGTTGCCTATATTTCTGATTTGGAAACTTCTAAGGAGATATATGATAAGTTAGGTAGGATGTTCAAAGTGAACCATGCAAATCAAATCCTCTTTCTCAAAAACAAGTTGAAGGACATCAAGATGGATAAAGGGGAGTCTATTCAATCCTACTTCATGAGGATCACACAAATCAAGAATGACCTCAATCTATTGCAAAAGTTATTGGTGAGAGGGATTTCACTCATTGCACTTGGGGGTCTTTCAAGAGCATGGGATGTGTTTAGCACCACCATTTTCAATAATGACAAGATTCCAGTTTCGATGAATTATTGGCTAGTTGCACTCAAGAGGAGACAAGAATGATGGAGAGAGACAAGCCTTCAAATGGAAATGAACCTACTTCTTTCTCGCTCATGCTAAGTGGAAAAATAATGTTGGTCCAAGGAGACAGGGTCAAGGGTTCAAGCAGGGATTCAAAGGAAGGAAAGGAAGCTGCTATAATTGTGACAAGTTTGGCCACTATGCTAGAGAGTGTCCTCACAAGAAGAATTTTCCAAGGGATGACAAAAACAACAACAACAATTTCAAAGGCAATGGCAATCAAAGGAACAACATGTTCAACAATAAAGGAAAGAGGAATGCTTCCGTTGCTTGATTGGGAAATGGTTGACCTCCCAAAATGATGAGAAATTCCAGATATGAGGAAAGTAATTTTTTTTTTTCACTTATTGGTTCACGGATACCCGGGTCAGTGGGTAGCCGCTATGTCCAGGGTTTTTTAACACTGAGTGGATGCCACCCGAAGGGCATCAACACCCCTTGGCCTATTTACTGACCTAACCCCAAGAGCTTTCGGGATTCGACCCTGTGACCTCCCATTGGCGAGGCACTTGATTTGACCGATTGAGCTAACTCTTGGGGCTATGAGGAAAGTAATGTTGTAGAAAAACAAAAGGAATTTTATCTTTTTTCTGCTCTATCTACTGCCTCTCCTTCGGATGCTTTGGATAATTGGTTGATTGATAATGGAGCCTTAAGGCACTTCACTAGGTACAAAGAGGCCCTCTCAAATTTGATTGAAAATAAGACTAATTTGGAGATAATGCCACCTACCTTGTGAAAGGGATAGGTATTGTCACTCTTCACTTGAATCAAGGTCAAACCATTAATCTACGGGAAGTATTGTATGTGCTTGATTTGAAGAAGAACTTGGTGTCTATTTCTGCAATGGAAAATAAATGCTTTAAGGTAACATTCATTGATGGAAAGGTACGTATTTGGCAAAGAAACCCTAAACATGTATTCACACTTGGATTTAGGGTTGACGGTCTCTATAAAGTTGGAGGAAATCCTTTGTGAGCCTTGACTTGTGATACTTCTATCCAATTTGAATTATGGTGCCAGAGATTTACCCACCTTCATTACAAAGCCTTACCTGGGGTAAGGAAGATGGTCATAGGTTGCTCGATTTCAACATGAATCATGAAGGTGTTTGTCAGGGTTGTGCAGCTGGGAAACTTACAAGGCGACCATTCCCTTCAAGTGAAAGCCAAACTACCCATATTCTTTAATTGGTCCATTTTAACCTATCTGGTATGTTGCCCATAACATCATTGGGAGGATAGTTATACTATGCAATTTTTGTGGATGACTTCTCTCCTAAAACATGGATCTATTTCTTGAAGAAGGATGAAGTGTTCAAATGGTTTCATTCTTTCAAAGCCTTGGTGGAAAATCAAATAGGGAAGAAAATCAAAGTATTGAGGACTGACAATGGAACTGAATATGAATCAAATGAATTCAATCACTTTTGTAAAAAGACTGGCATTGCAAGGGAGACAACCGTTCCATACACTCTTGAGCAAAATGGAGTTGTTGAAAGGAAGAATCGAACAATCATGGAAGCCACTCGTGCCATGCTTCATGATCAAGGCCTACCAAAGTTCTTATGGGGAGAAGTTGGCAACATTGTCGTGTACATTCAAAATAGGAGTCGCATCAAGCACTGGATTTCAAGATGTTGAGAAATCTAGGGCATAACAATTAAGTGATTTCTCTTCTATCAGTAAGTGCTTGTGAGTGCTTTCTTAGATTAGGATCTTCTTTTACTTAGATTATTTGTGTTCTTCTTCATCAAACAGTTACCAATGTAAATCATAAAGAGACAAGAGACACAAAATATAGGTTATCAGCCAGGGCCCAAACCTCTCCCACTTGAGGGGAAAACCCGAACAAATTCTTCTTCTTATAGAGATTCCAATTGACGAATACCAAGACCAAAACCGTTGACCTATTTTCCACTCCAAGGCCAAGACACAAGTTCCCTTCCACTACTTTTCCTTCATGCCCAAGTCAATACTAGTTAAATTTCCGCTCCTTCCTTCTTCTCGGCTTCTTCTTCAACCTTAGCTTCCTTCTGCTTCAAACCTTTGGCCTTCTTGAATTAGGTCTGCTTAGGATAGAGTATCCTCTTGGCTTGTCTCGACTTCTCTTTTGACTAGCCCTTCTTCCACTTTGGCTCCCTAGAACGACTGCAATTCTTTTCAGCTTTCACTGTTGCAACAAATCTCTTTCTTTCTTGCACGTATGGAAGTTTACAACCCTTAAAACAAACCCAAAAATAACCTTAAGGACATCGCTCTTCCTTCTTCTTACTTTGCTGGTTGGGAGGCTTCTTCTTTGACCCCTTCACACTGCCTATTGCAGTCTTACACGTGTCCGAAAATATGTCTTCTGAACTAAGGCCGAGCTGCCTATTTATAGTTGTTCCCCCCTCAAATTAGCCGACTTGAAGAGGGTGAGTTGACATGTTTGCTGGAAGAGTTTATTAATTCCATCTTCAAGCCGACATGCTAGGAGAAGCTTGTGCTTGTCTTGAAGGGTCTTTTGACTCTTTTAATGACTTTTACAAATGTGTAACTTGCCCAAGAAGGGTCCTTCATACATGACATAAAATTTTATGACTAGATGACAAATCCTAAAGGCTCACAATGGCAGCCATCACTAAAAATGAAATTCCTTGCTCATGAAACCCGTGAGACAAGCATTACAATAATAATTTTATTTTTCTTCTTTACATCAAATACATAAAATCACAATTACACGTCATTATGAAGACCGAACCTAGTTACACTTTTCAACACAAGACATCCAAAGAAGTTTCCATTGGTAAGAAACTTGATGTTTCTCATTTTAGAATTTTTAGTTATCCGTATATTTTCATGTCCCTAAAGAGAAAAGAAACAAGTTAGAAGAATCTGGGAAGAAAGGTATATTTGTGGGCTACAATGAAAATTCAAAGGCAAATAGAATCTATGTGCCTGGTCGAAGATACATGGAAATAAGCCATGATGTTACCTTCGATGAAGACACTGCCTTTGGGAAAGCCAGAGATCTCCCCATTCCAAGGAAGGATAATGATGATGCTACAGAAAAACAAGATGGAATCTCCGACAGATGAACCTATGCCCGATGGATCCCATTGATCCACCTCCTGGTGATCCCTCTACCTCAAGGAAAAGACCTTTGTACTCAAAGATACTCTTGAAGATGTTGAAAGACATATTGCTCCAAGAGGGACATTCTGTGAAAGTAAGAAGATGAACAGGTATCAAGGTTACTTAGCTGTTATGAGTACTATTTTTCAAACCGAGCCATGTACGATAAAAAAAGTCGTAAAGCACCAAGTTTGGAAGGATACGATGAATGAGGAATATGAATCTATCATGAAAAATAATGTCTGGGATGTGGTGCCTAGACCGAAGGACAAGTCCGTAGTCACCTTAAAATGGCTATACAAAATTAAACATGGAACAGATGGGAGTGCTGAGAAATATAAGGCTAGTTTTGTTGCTCGAGGCTTGTCTCAAAAGGAAGGAGTGGACTATGACGAGATATTTGCACCGGTTGCCCGATATACAACTATCTAATCTATTATTACTCTTGTTGCCACTCAAGGATGGAGCCTACATCAAGTGGACATTATGGCTGCTTTCTTGCATGGCTCGCTTAAGGAGAAAGTCTACTTAGAACAACCTTAGGGGTTCGAAGTATAAGATCAAAGGATACATGTATGCAGGTTGAAGAAAGCCCCCTATGGGCTGAAGAAAGCCCCCGGGGCTTGGTATTAGAGGATTGATAGCTATCTTATGAAGTTGGGATTTACGAGGAGTGATGCTGATCCTAACCCATACTTCAAGATTGAAAAGGACATGCCTCTTATCTTGGTTCTTTATGTAGATTATCTCTTTCTGATAGGTGCAAACCCTCTCATATATCAATGCAAGAGGGAGTTGGCTTCAAAGTTTGAGATGAAGGATCTAGGACTGGTGCACTACTTCCTAGGCCTGGAGGTCTGCCAAAAGCCCGGTGAGATTTTTCTTTCTCAAGGAAAATACATTGTGAAGCTGCTCGAGAGATGTGAGATGGTGGATTGCAAGTCTGTGTCTACTCCGATGGAACTCAACTTCAAGAAGCTATGTGGTAGTGTTGCTAGGCCCGAATTGGTAAACCCCTCTGAATACACACAACTTGTGTGGGCCCTGATGTTCTTGGTAAACTCCTGTCCAGACATATGCTTCGTTGTAAATACATTGAGTCAATTTATGGTCAAGCCTCATCACATACATTGGATTGCTGCTAAGAATCTCTTGAGATATCTCCGTGGCACAATCAACTATGGACTGAGATACACTACCGGGAATTTGAGGTTACATGGATATACTGATGCTAACTGGGCTGGCAGTGTGGTGGATCGAAAGAGCACCTTAAGATGTTGCTTCACATTGGGGTCTGCTTCGATTTCATGGACGAGTAGGAAGCAAAAATCGGTTGCTTTAAGCACTGCTGAGGCCGAACAACGAATACTTGTAGCTAGTATGGCCTGTTGTGAAGCTGTTTGGTTAAGGAAGCTCTTTAGCGAGCTATTTGAGCACGTGCTAGATAACATCCTGATCTTCTGCGATAACTAGAGTGTGATTTGTCTTTTAGAGAATCTCGTGTTCCACAACCTCTCTAGGCACATTAATACCAGGTACCACTTTATTCGGGATATGGTACAACGAGGAGTAATAAGGCTCCAACACATCAAGATTGATGAGCAGGTCGCAGACATTCTCACGAAGCCCTTAAGGATGGTCAAATTGTTAGCCGTCCGAGAGAGACTTAGAGTTGTGGATAGACCCTCCCATGATGGTCTTGTTTGAGTTGGACATTGAGCTCTGGGAGCTCCTTGGGGCACTAATTGGAGCTATGAGCGACTAGAGGGTGTGGTTCACCTTCCCCTATTGGTGCACTGTGTACAGGGTGAGTGGTTCACCTTCTCCTGTGATACTGCATGATGGTTGGCATGTGTGTAGGGTGAGTGGTTCACCTTCCCCTACGATTGATGACACATGTGTGTAGGGTGAGTGGTTCGCCTTCCCCTACGATTGACATATGCATAGGATGAGTGGTTCATCTTCTCCTATGGCATATGAGTAGGATGAGTGGTTCACCTTCTCCTATTGATGCCCCAACATACATCCTACCCATGTAGTTTGGGACTCATGGGAAGTACGTCTCATCTGGCTAATGACTTGGGAAAGGTGGATAGGGACCATAACACTATAGATGGATGCATCATGTACTGTCGTACTCCCTATGTTTAGGATGCATGGTGTTCAATAACTTGATCTGGGATCAAGTCTGATTGAGGTTCTACCTCTGGACTGACTTTTGTCGTTGGAGAGTGGTAAGGTCTTGCGACTCACTCTCGAGATACAAAGATGATACATGACGACAGGATGGCATGATGATCAATGATGATGGATGGACTGGTAGGTGGAATTCTCCCTAGTTAAGAGGGAATGTTGAAATTGGCAACTAGGGCCTAATTCCACTTTAGACAACTCATTTGATGGAGATGATTGCATTAAATTCCTCTTTACGAGAGGACCAAAATTGGTATAAAGATCATCTAATTTGGACAAGTAGAAGTGTGTTTTTGAATTTATGCCCACACGTGCAAATTGTTCAGGTCGGCCACATCATCATGTACGCTCATGAAGCCCAGTGGATGTGTCACTTCACCCTCAGTGACTTGTATAAATACAAGTGACCTCTCACCTCATTTGGCATCATCATCTCACACATTCTTCTCTCCTTCTCTCATTGGTTCGTACAACTATTGGGCAAATCTTCTCACTCACACGTGTTGCAAGGTGGATGAATTTTAGGACATAATTGTAGGGCCGAAAATTTCAGAATTTTCTACAATTTCACTAGGGTTTGACCAACGTTGACTTTGACTTTTTGGGCATCATTTGACTTCAATTTTCAGGGTGAATTTTTGTCTAAGTAGGCCGCATGTTTGGGCATAGGAAGTGAGGCAAAAGGAGGACTTTGACTTGTGTTGACCGCAGGGTTGACTTTAGGTTTACCAAGTTTGACCGTAGATTTTATGACATTTTTGGGCTGAATTTGACAACTGCTAGAGGTTGAGTTTCACTGCCTTTAACTGAGCTTCAAAGGAGAAATTTGACTGTTGCCTTTATGATCTTTGACTTTTTGGTTAGGCCTGAGTTTGACTGTAGTTGACTTTAGATTTGACAGGGCTATTTTAACTTTGATTTGGCAAGTCAATTTTGACTTTTTTTACTCTCTCTCTTTGCTGAACATTTGATATAATAATAAGAAGAATTGATCAAAGGGTTTTCCCCACATTGGGGTTTTTCCCTGGCATATGCCAAATCTGGCATCCTTCTGTCTTGGCTTGTCTTTTGCATTTTATTTTATGTTCTATCTGCAGTTACTATCAATGTGATTTATGGTTAATGTGATTGCTATTGGAAACTAATTTGGAAATTGTCATTGGGTTGCTTAAAGTACATTGAAATAATTGTGCTAAGCATAAAACATACCATTGTTAACTAAAATTAACAATCTGCCATCTTGATCTCCCTGAGCTTCTCCCTCAATACCATCTTCCGGTTCTTGTTCTTGTTCTAAAACAACACTTTTAGAGCCTCCCACACATCCCATGCAATTTTCTTCCTGGTGAGATGAGCTATCAAGTGATCATTGACTCCATCAAGAATGATCAGCTTGGCCTTCGCATCTAACTTTTGATGCCTAGCCAACTCAACTGTGTTGGTTGGTGGGGCAATCTTCTTATTAACAAATTTCCATAGATCATTCACCAACAACACTATCTTGATCGTTTCCTTCCATGGACTGTAGTTGGACATCCCCTCCAACCAGTCCTCATACCTCAAGCTAGTAACCATCTTTGACAAGCTATTTGTCCTTCAACAATTAGTCAACTTAGCTCCCTTTGAAGTTTTTCCTTGTGCACACTCTGATTTATCTACCCTTCAAAGTAGCTCTGATACAATGTTGGAATTTCCACGCACCCTAGGTTAGGTCTATACCCTAGCTAAGAACATAAACACATTAGAGATGCCCAACTGAAAACAACTTTGCACAGTGGAATATAACAACAAAAAAATCAATAACAGTACCCAATATTTTTGGCCCAAATCACGTTCCTTATTAGTCCATCAATAAGAAAACCTTAGGGCTCCCGTACCGGGCATCATGGCCCTTAAAAAACCCTGATGCAATGCTATAATACAATAAAATACAATTTGTCTTTTGACTGTTACAGCTAGCGCTGAGGCCTAATACTTCAGGTCCTCATCTGCCCATAAAAACAAAGACAACAACTCGACTTGCTATTTGTAGTCCTTAGCAATCAGCCCTGTTAGTCCACTTTGTCCTTAATCCTGACTGTCAATTGCCACCAACGACTACCTAGCCAACTCCTTTAGGTTCACAGTCCACTTCTGTCTACCTAGCAGCTCCACAGTCAACTCCACAATCAACTCCACAATTCATTCAGTCCACAGACTTTTTGCTGTCCTTTGTTTTAGCCCTTCTTAGTAGCCCTTTATCTTGTTGTCCTACTCGGCCTACTACAACAGCGTTGGACCAACCTCAAATCCACACAAATGACGAGGAAGATTAGGGTTCTTCGGCTCAAGATCATCTTGATTTGATGGTCCTTGTTGTGTTGATTCCCTCCATTTTTGATCAAGTTGGCCCCTTCCTAGAAGCCTCCACGACCTCTATAAAAGGGAGCTCATTTGCCCTCCATTAGCCATGAACAGTCATGCGTAAGATCTGAAATATCTTTGCGAGTTTGTTTGCGGCCTTGTGGAGTCACATAAAGCTTAAGAGGAGGCCAAGCCTGGAGAAGACTTTTGGTTTAATTTTTATGGTTTTTGGTTATGGTTCTTTGCTGGGTATTGAGAAGCTTCTGAGGCCATTATATTTTATTTTGAGGTAGATCTTGTTTATTCCCTAAGGAACTTTGTGGGCATATTCGCACATACCTAAGGCCAAACTCTTGTAATATATGCACAAGTTTTGAGGCATTATTTTGGCCTTCAATAAGAGTAATCTCGATCGTATATTTTCATTGTTCTGAGAGCCTTCTTGCAAACCCCTCTAGGGCTAAATTCGTTAGGTGTTATTTGTTGATAATTTACTGAGAATCATTGTGGCATATTAGTAGCTTCAATCGGTATTTTCATGGTCAAAATTGCGGAAGAAAATTATTATTTTCTATCTGTCCAAGTCTGCCTCATTTGGACAAGTCAGCCCCACCACTTGAAGTGGTTTGACCCTATGGTCAAAACCCACCTCTTGACTCTCATATATATTAGCATTCGATTGACCTCATTTGGATTATCATCACACTCACTAATTTGACCAATCAAGAAATTTTGTTCACACGTGCGAAGGAGAAAGAAGAGTGAAGTTTCCAGTGAAGTTTGACTTCTCTTATCTCTCTTTTGACCAATGTTGACTTGTATTATTGTTACTACTTGACCAAGTTTTTGATTGGATTTGGAGGTCTAGTTTTCTGTGGTTCGTTGAGTGATATTGACTGAAGCATTGACTCTGTTTTTGGCCGTTGATTGAGAGTGGACCGAAGGTCAACTTGTACAGTTTGATTGAGATTTTCACTGAGGAATTGTAGGTCGAATTTCTGCCCTTTGGCCATAAGTCTCGAGCCAAAATTTGATCCTCTTGTGCAGACTTTGACTTTGAACAATGCACTGACTTTTTCTCTCCTTTGACTGGTTTTGACTTGGAAATTATTAAGGTCAAGGTTGGCCTTTTGACTGGAATATTTTGATGTACTATTGATGAATTGAACTCTCCCTCATAAGGAAATATTATCGGGTTTTCCCCCTTGTGGGGTTTCGTACCAAGAAATTTTGGTGTCCCTTGATTTATTGTTTTCTGTGATCTCTATTGCTCTATTGAAGTTAATGGTTGCAATTTTCATGTATAACTGCTTAATGGAATGCTCCAAAAGAAGTAAAATTGTATCATTGGAAGTAGTTATCAGTTTGAAAATTTCTTAGTATTGTTTGCTACTAGAAAATCAACATGGTATCAGAGCTTTGGTGAAGGAAAAGAGCTTTGAAGAGCATTGAGATCACCTTGAAGAGCATTGCGATCTTGCGTCTTTTGTCTTGATTGGTCATCTTCATCATGAATTCCTTCATGAAGATAGAAAGCAAGCTTGAAGGAGCTACAAACTTCAGAGCATGGAAGACTAGAATTGACCTTGTCCTTGCAAGGCATAAGGTTTTGGGCATTGTGAAAGGAAAGGATACTGAACCAACTGATCAAGTAGGAAAAGACAAGTTCCAAGAGGATGACATCTTGGCTATGAGCATCATTGTGGAATCTGTTAGAGATCATTTGATTTCTTATAGTGCTAATCTTAAATCTTCCATGGAAATGTATGATGCTGTCGCAAGATTATACACCATCGACAACATTAGTCAATCCATAAGTCTAAGCAATCAACTTCGTGATGTGAAGATGACAAGGAATGATACAGTGGCATCATACTTCGTAAGTGTTAATTTTAGTTAACAATGGTATGTTCTATGCCTAGCACAATTTATTTCAATGTTCCTTAGTAGCCCAATAACAATTTCCAATTTCCAATAGCAATCACACTAATAACATTGACAGTAAAAGCAAATAGAACATGAAACAAAATGTAGAAGACAACCTAAGACAAAGCCAAGACAAGAGGACACCAGATTTGGCAAATGTCGGGGAAAAACCCCAATGTGGGGAAAACCCTTTGATCAATTCTTCGTATTATTATATCAAAAGTTTAGTAGAGAGAGAGTACAAAATTCAAATTGACCTGCCCAATTCAAAGTCAAAACAACCATATAAATTTATGTAGTCAACTGCAGTCAAACTTCAACCTTAACCAGAAAGTCAACACTAGTCAAAACAACAACAAATCATCCTCAAAGCAATTTGGTCTTTTTCAATCACTCGGCCTGATCAAGAGGTCAAAGTTAGCCCAAAACAACTCTGTCAAAGTCAGTCAAAGGAGAGAGAAAATTGTTGTAATTTTTCTTTGGTCAAACTATAGTCAACCATAAAGTCAACAGTAGTCAAACTATCAAGAATTTCTCGATTTTTGTGCCTAGAAATGTAGCCTAAAAAGATCAAACTTTTGACGCCAAAAACACAGCGAAACTTGGTCAACAAGCCCTCGGTCAATGCTAGTCAAACCTATCACAGAACTTTGAAATTTCGGTTTGCAATTTTGCCCAAAAAACTCGTCCTCCTTGCCACATGTGTGAGAGAGAGAAGTTGCCAAATTGCTGTACGAACCAATTAGATGAAGAGAGAGAAGAATGTGGGTGTGATGATGATGCCAAATGAGGTGTGAGGTCTCTTGTATTTATACAATTTGTTGTGGGTGAGGAGACACATCTATTAGGCTTCTTGAGCCTACATGATGATGTGGCCGACCTGAACAATTTGCACATGTGTGGGCATAAATTCAAAATCACATTTCTTCTTGTACAAATGAGATGCTTTTTATATCAATCTTGGACCTCTCGAAAAGAGGAACCTAATGCAATCATGATCTCCATCACATGAGTTGTCCCAAGGTGGAATTTGGCCCTAGTTGCCAATTTTAACAGTAAAGATCTCTCAATTGAGAGATCAACTCAAAGCTACTAAAAAATAGGTACCTGATAAAGAAATAGTAGTTGTAGCAATTAATGGTCTGCCTGATTCTTGGGATTCTTTTGAATTAAGCATTAGTGGCAAAGAAATGCTCCTTCTTTTGACAAACTATGGGCTGCTTACACTCAAGAAGAATCTAGGCTCATGTTTAAAGGCAAGATTCCAAATCCAGGTGAAGATTCTCAAACTTTTGCAACCCACTCAAAGAATAGCAAGGGAAAAAGAAACTTTGGAAGATTTCAATGAAGTACAGGTAGAAGACCGACTTCAACACTTGCTCCGAGACCTGCTCTAGGAAGAGGACTTGCTCCATGAAGAAGACTCCTCCTCCCTCTCAAGAAAGAAGAGACGTTCAATTTTCAATGTTATCGTTGCCAAGCATATGGTCACTATCAAAATACAAAGAAATGATGATAAAAAAATGAAAAGGAGGCAACCTGCTTCTGTAGATGATCTTAATGAACCATCATTCAAGAGGAGGCCTAGGAAGAAAGATTATGATAATGATGAATATTCCTTTTATTCTACTTGCACAGGTTCCATTGCAGGTCATGGTGAAATTTGGCTAGTGGACAATGGTGCCTTTAGGCACGTGACTGGAAGTCACGTGACTGGAAGTCCTGATAATCTCTTTGAATTTGTTGAAAAGAAGATAACTCAAAAGGTGGAGCTCGGAGATAATGGCAAATACGAAGTCAAGGGCATTGGTTCATCATCCTTCCAATTGGTAATGTCTCTATTAACAATATTTTATATGTTCCTAGTTTGAAGAAAAATCTATTATCCATTTCATCTTTTGAAGACAAAGGATACATAATTGCTTTCATTGATGGTCAAGTTCTGCTATGGAAGAAAGACTCCTCTGAATCTGCCAAGGTCATTGATGTATGAATCAGAGGCCTATATCGTCTCCTTGGACACTCAATTCAAGCCTTGATACACAACACCTCTGATCTTTGGGAACTATGGCATTGAAGGTACGCTCATGTTCATTATAAAGCTTTGCTTAGAATGAATGATTTTGTTAAAGGTGCACTTGAAATCAAGATTGAACGTCATGGAGTTTTCAAAGAATTTGCTCTTGGGAAAAATGTCAAAGGAAGATCTATTAGAAAATAAAAAAGGCATAAAGATTTTCTTATATAGATAATTACTTGTGATTCTTTTATCTTTTAGTTCATCATGCAATTACCAAAACAATAGCACAAATATCACAGACACCAGATATAAGCAGACAACCAGGGCAAAACCCCTATCGAGGGGAAAACCCAGTGAACAACTCTTCCTTAATAACTCCTTGAGATAATCCAAGACTCTTGACCTAGACCCAAACTTCCTCCACACCAAGTCAATCCTTTCTTCCTTCTTGCAAATGATAACACTTCTATAGCAACTTCAACCTAGCAGTAGCAGCGTCGACCCAACAATTGGCAACAATAGCAACAACAATAACTTCGATTTATCAAAAGGGATTTCGATCTCCTAGAGGAATCCACACGAGAGAGAGATAGATGACCCAACATTTCTCTCTCTCTTTCTCCAACTTCGCACTCCTTTAGCCTTCCTTTCTTACTTCGCATTTTTCTAGCTCTTTCTTCTGGATATCTAACTTGTGTGACAGTGAGCGAGTCCTCCAAATGAATTAAAACTACTTGTATATATAGTCTTCTGGTGAGGTCGAATTATCTAGATTGAGGCTGACTTGATCTTCTTGAGGCCGACTTGGTGTGGAGGGGACAAATAGTCTATTTGACTCAATATTAATTATTTTTACATGATTCAAAAGCCCAAGAAGGGTCTCTTTTAAAGGACAATGACTCCAATGACTTAGAAAATATCCTAGAAGTCCTCAATGGGGATTTTGACCTAAAATATGATGACCCAAGCATGAAACCCATGCTTTAATAAGTCATAATAATAATAATAATAATTTCTTTTTCATTCTTTTGATAAATAGAATTCATTATGACTCAAATACATTTAATGAAGACCGAACCTAGTTACATTCTTCAACACTCCCTCTTAACTAGGGAGGTATTCATACTTACATATACAAGTACATGGAAGATCTCAAAACACATGAATTATGAAGAGTTTAGGCACCACAATGCCATGGACTAGATTCCTAACCAAGGCAATCTATCCAAGGTCCTTCAACAATTTAGGCACTTACGGTGTCATGGATTAGATTCCTGACCAGGGCAATCTATCCACGTGGGGACTAAGATGGACTAAAGAGTTCAGCGTCTCTAGGTACCATCAGGCCTATACTAATCATCAACCTATGGATCCGAGGTCAGAGCTCTATGACCAACTCCACTCTCCCTACTTTGGGATCAATACATCGACACAAAGTGCCGACCAAATGTCCTCCCAGGAAATGTGTCACACACAAAGCCTCAACATAGCAAATCTCTCTCGATCAAACATATCAATAACATCAAGCATGCTTCCAAAACTATGAGAGCTTTATCTGTACAATTACAACCCCAATCAGTAGCAAACTTTCAAATACATAAGTAAACACAAACCTTCGGGGTTTCCAGACATCTTGATGTTGCCTTACAATTCATCACAGTAGGATTTCCATACAAATCTTGACGAAATTTTCCTCAATCATTCAACTTCCTTTCCTACTTCACATATAGCAACGAAATCCAACTTTCCTTCTTTCAGCAACACCTTAATATGTATTCTCCAATTTCTTCAAGGTATCCATCATGACTATAGTATACCCTCCCTCTTAACTTAGGGAGATCAACTTCTTTTCTATGACATCGGAGAATCTTTCATGCCTTTCATCTTTCTTGATCATCATTATAAATATAAATTACTTCATCATGCTTATCAAATCAACTTTACTTACAAACATCTTCATCCTCTTGAATATTATGTACCTGCACAACTAACTTAGATAACAAGTACAACCAAACACATACATATAAAAGCATGAAGTCACCTATATTAGAATCATATAATAACGGAAGCATTAGACAATAGACATCAAATACCTAAACTTAGTTAGGTTCACAAACAAGAGACACATACTTTTCTACTTCAACTTCTTGTTAGGGTTTTTGTCATAAACCCTAGACTTCATCATCAAGACTTTGAACATCTCAGTCAAGATAACAACCTTCATTATATCTAGGGCTTCAATATTTCTTCCAGAGATATGACATACCCTACTACAATATATTGCAAACCCTAGAAGCAATTCAAATGAATATTTATCCAACAATTTTGAATTCATATGTTAGATTTCTACTAGGATTTAGTGCAAGATCCTAGATTTCATACATAAGCCATTAAGCTTCAACAATCTAAACCAATCACAACTCAATTTCAAATTTCAACGATCTTTCATAAATCTTAGAATATCATATAGTCATCATACATTAGAAAATTGAACTTCTACTAAGGTTTAGTTACAAAACCCTAGAACTATCATATTAGTGTTACAAACTTCGACTAGGGCTTAGTTCCAAATCCTAGAAATTATGGCCATCAACAATTAGGTCAACCCACATCTCTAGGATTTCATCATCACACACCAGCACAATATATGTTCGTCAAACCCAATGACACAAACATATTCAAACATCTAACATATTTGATTAGGTGGGTAAACATATACCTAGGGTTTCATTCCTAGGATATTATCTAAAATAAGGGTCTTGCTCATAAACCCTACCAAACCCTTAAAGATCTATGGTTTCAACAACAAAGCCTAATGTATCAATACTTCAAAGGTTTGGGATTTCAGACATCACTATTCAACTCTAACAAGTTGGGGTTTCCATAACCATACCAAAACCCCAAACATGACATCATCAAAGCATCAAACATTTTCTTTAGACTTCATCAATGATGCTAAGTAGGTTAGGGTTTCATACATTATCATTGACATACCCTTAAGTTAGGGTTTTACAAAGAACTTTTTTAGGGTTCCACAAGAATAATCAAAGATATGAGGAGGGTAGATTTATCTAATGATGAATGACCCAATCAAGAATCTTTATGATTAAAGAGAGTTAGACACAATAATGTTAGTAATGTGAAATAGTTTATCAAGAATGATTATCATGAAGAGAGCAAAAACTTATAGTCTAAGGATTACCTTTTGTTTTCTTAACAGGCCTTGTAACTCCAATGCTTTGTCTTTATGAGGCCTTCTTCCATAATCCTGGAGTATTCAACAAGCTTTTCCTAAACAAGGAAAATATGAATAGAAATGTGATTAGTATTTAATGCAAACAAACTTAGATAAGCAAGGAAAACTAAAAATGAAAAAGTAATACAAGGAATAAGATACTTATATTTGGAAGTTGGTAAGGGCTACCCCCAAGCTCGAGGGATACCTATAACCTTATAACAACAAAATGTTTTTCCAAAATATGTTAAACCTACAAATGCTAGAAATAAAAAAAATGAAACAACTAAAGCTTAGAGCAAAGGACTTAGTAGTGTAAGCCCCTTATATCGTTCTTCGGCTTTATTCTTCTTTGGAGATCCTTCTTCAACAATATTAGCTTGGTCCCTGTTGCTTTTCTTGTTCTTTGGATTGTTAGGAAAGTCACTTTTATAGTGACCCATTTTATGACATTGGTAGCATTATATTTTGGACATGTCTACCTTTCTTCTTGGCCCTTTTGACTTCTTGAAGTTTCCTTTCTTGTGATAAGCAAAGTATTCATTTGAAACTTTTTTTTCTTCATTGTTGGTTACTAAAGAGATTCTCATCTCTTCTTGGCTACAAACATTCCATAATTGTTCAAATGATGGAGTTTCTTTCTAGCTATTGAGTCTTGAAGCAAAAGCACTCCATGTAGGTGGCAATCCCAATAATGCAGTAATCACTAGCTCTTTTTTCAGTAAAATCTCATCAATGGCTAGAAGATCATCTCTAATTCTAACTATCCTTGTAAAGAAGGAAGCCACAATGTCATCTTTGGTCATTTTTGTGGTCTTTAGTTCATTCTTAAGACTTGCAACTTGACCGATGTTCTTGATAGTGAACAATTTTGATAAGGCTTCATACATTTCTTGAGCATGGTCTATGTTGGAAATGTTTGGGACATGATTGTCCTTTATACTTTCTACCATTAGTGTCATAGCCAATATCTCTGACTCTCTAAACTTCCCTTTATTTGCATCACTAGATCCTTTGGTAAGTTTCTTCACTTTTCCTTTCACCAAATCCAGGACTTTGTTCTTTTCAAGAATGAGATCAATTCTTTTCTTCCATGACATGTAATTTGATGCTCCTTCTAGTTTGTTCTCTCTCTTTATTGTGTTAGACATTGTCCTTGAAGGAGTAAGCTTCTTTCATTATAAGATCTCCTTATGTGATTGCTCAATCCTTTGAGGTTTCATAGAATCCTTTCAGTAGATCTTTAAACTGCCTTTTTCCTTCTTCACCTTAGCTCTGATACCATGTTAGAAAATCAGAAAGGCAGAAAGATTTTCTTATATAGATAATCACTTGTGATTCTTTTATCTTTTAGTTCATCAAGCAATTACCAAAGAAATAGCACAAAATCACAGACACTAGATATAGGCGAGCAGCCAGGGAAAAACCCTTATCTAAGGGAAATCTAGTGAACAACTCTTCCTTAATAACTCCTTGAGATAATCCAAAACTCTTGACCTAGACCCAAACTTCCTCCTCACCAAGTCAACCCTTTCTTCCTTATTGTAGATGCTAACCCTTCAATAGCAACTTCGACCTAGCAACAACTTGCATCAGCAGCTTCGACCTAGCAACTGGCAGCAACATCAGGGACAACAACTTCGATTTATCAAACGAGACTTTGATCTCCTAGAGCAATCCACACGAGAGAGATAGCCCAAAATTTCGATTTTATCTTTTTCTCTCTTTCTCAAACTTCGCCCTCCTTTAGCCATCCTTTCTTACTTAGCACTTTTCCAGCTCTTTCATTTGGATATCGAACTTGTGTGAAAGTGAGTGTGTCCTCCAAATGAATTCGAACTGCTTGTATATATAGTCTTCTAGTGAGGTTGAATTATCCAAATTGAGGCTGACGTGGTGTAGGGGAAAAATAGTCTATTTGACTCAATATTACTTATTTTTACATGATTCAAAAGCCCAAGAAGGGTCTCTTTTAATGGACAATGACTCTAATGACTCAGAGTAAGTCGCAAAAGTCCTCAATGGGGACTTTGACCTAAAACATGACGACCCAAGCATGAAACCCATGCTTTAATAAGTCATAATAAAAGTTTCTTTTTCATTCTTTTGATAAATAGAATTCATTATGACTCAAATACATTTAATGAAAACCGAACCTAGTTACATTCTTCAACAAGATTTACTAGCAATGATAATAGATTCAAAAGGAAGCTTGGATCTTGTACATTCTAATGTCTATGGGCCTATGTTTGACAAATCCTTGGGTGGCCATTTATAATGTGACATTCATTGATGATTACTCTCGTAATACATGGATTTATTTCTTGAATTCCAAGGATGAAGTATTTGAAAAGTTTCAAGATTCAAGGCACAAGTTAAAAATGCTACAGGAAGATCTTACAATGGAGGATAATACATATCTATGGAGCTCATTGCCTTCTGCAAGGATGCTAAAATTAAGAGGGAGCTGATAGTTCCCTACTATCCTCAACAAAATGGAATTTTTGAAAGAACAAAACTATTATGGAAACTACCAAAGCCATGCTTCATGATCAGGAGTTTTCGACGTTTCTATGGGAGAAGCATTAAAGACAACGATTTATGTTCAAAATAGATGTCGACATCGAATCTTGGAATATAAGCTTCTGAAGTTGTTTTCACAAGTGAGAAGCCCAAAGTTGAACATTTAAGAATTTTTATGTTTATGTGTCCATGGAGAAAAGAACCCCGGGAAGAAAGGAGCTTTTGTTAGCTACAATGAAAATTCAAAGGCTTTCAGATTCTATATACCAGAACAACAATCAATTGAAACTTGCAGGTAAGCCATTTTTGATGAGGATGCTGCTTTTTGGAAGTCCAAAGGATCACACTTGGACTCTGATGATGAGATGCAGGTGGCTTCTAAGAATGTGGAGTCAAGACCTAAAGAGCTTGAACCTATGGAATAGGATCCTAAAAAAAAGTCAGATGAACGACATGAATTTGTTGATTTACCAAGAGTTATTGTACCTGAGACTAGAAAGAGACTAGCTTGGTTTGAAAGAACTTTAAAAGAAGCAGAAGGTCATGCAACACCTCGTGGCACTTCTGGAGAAAGCAAGAGGCCAAAGAAGTATTTAGGTTATGCAGCATGGATGAGTAGGATCATTGAGTCTGAGCCATCCACCTATGCGAACATCAAGTTTGGAGAGATGCTATGATTGAAGAGTACCAGGCCATAGTGAAGAATGATGTATGGGAAATCGTGCCAAGACTTGAAAAAAATTTGTTGTGTTTGCTAGATGGATCTACAAGATCAAGCATGTAGGTGATGGGAGCAGAGAAGTACAAGGCAAGATTTATGGCTCGTGGATTCTCCTAGAAAGAGGGAGACGATTATGAAGACACATTTGCTCCTAATGCCAACTATTCTTCTACTAGACCTATTGTTGCTCTAGCTTCTATTAGAGGTTGGAAATTGCATCAAATAGATGTTAAGATTGCTTTTCTGAATGGAGTCATTGAAGAAGAAGGATATATTGAACACCCTCAAGCCTTTGAGATTCATAATAGAGAGACATGTTTGTAAATTGAAGAAATCCTTGTACGGGCTTAAGTAGGCTCCTTGTGCATGATACTCTTGTATTTATAGCTATTTGTTGAGTCTTAGTTTCTCCATGATTGATGCTAATCCAAATTTGTACTTCAAAGTTGTTGAAGGTGAGCCCTTGATTTTGTTGAGATGAAGGATCTTGGTCTTATGCGTTACTATTTGGGATTGGAAAGATGGCAAAAGCCTAGTGAAATCTTTGTTGGGTAAGAAAAGTACATCATTAAGATTCTTCAAAAATTTGGCATGATGTACTGTAAGTCCATGGATACTCCAAAGAAGTTGCGAGATTGTGACTCAGATTTGGTTGATCCCTCTATGTATAGTAAATTGATTGGCTCTTCGAACGATTTGGTGAACGCCAGACCTGATATCTACTATGCTATGAAAAAGTTGTGCCAATCCCTAGTTGAGCCCCGTCATGTGCATTGGGTTGCAGCAAAATATATATTGAGATATCTACATGGCACCATTGATTATGGGTTGAGATATATTTTTAATGAAGAATGGCAACGACATGGTTTTACAAACGCTGATTGGGCTGGATGCACTGAAGATAGAATGAGCTCTTTTGGTTTCTGTTTTAGCTTGGGTTTTGCTATGATATCATAGTCAAGTAAGAAGCAATCCCTTGTTGCTCTTAGTACAGTTGAGGCTGAGTATATAGCTGCTTGTTCAACTTGTTGTGAAGAAGCTTGGCTTCGAAAGCTGTTTGTTGGGTTGTTTGATCAGGTGTTGGAATCGACCATTGTATATTGTGACAATCAAAGCTATGTAAAGCTTTTTGGAAATCCAATTTCTCATGACAGGTCGAAGCACATTGAAATAAAGTATCATTACATCCATAATATCGTCAAGGGAGGAGTTGTAAGGCTTGAATACATCCCCCCACTAATAAGCAGGTTGATGTTTGAAGTTTTGACAAAACCATTGTCCCAGATGAAGTTTTCTTATTTCAGAGAACAACTTGGAGTGGTTGAGACTCAAGAGTCCCTCTCTCTAATCCCTCTCTTAGAGAGAGGGAACATTGATTATATAACATCATGAGATTGACAATCTTCCTTGGGTTTTGCCGAGAGACCATGGTTAATGTTCATGAAGATTTTCCTAATTATTCCCTTGGGTCATTGATTGACCAAGAAACCAATATGGCTGGGGAGTTTGGTTTTGAGGCTTGGAGTAATCCCTTAAGTCATTGTGTTTGACTGAGAGCACAATGGGTTTGGTTGGGGACACTGATTTTGAGTTCTCTTCCTTGAGTCATTGTGGTTGACTGAGAGACCAAGTGGACTTGATTGGGAAGATTGATTTTGTGTACTCTCATGGGTCAGTGTGTTTGATTGAGAAACCATTTCATATGGTTGGAGAGTTTGGCCTCATTGATTGATCCTAGGTCAGTTGGGTTTTGACATTGATGCCATTGGGTTTTGGCTTGTGGGATTAGTTTGATGCTATGTATCTTTCCTTATGATGAGACTTGTACAACTGACTTTGTGATCTCTCCCTTAGGTCATTACTGAGAGACCAATGGATTGGTTGGGGATATTGATCTTGAGGGAGAGAATGAAAAGTACCTCCCTAACTAAGAGGGAGTGTTGAAAGTTGGTAGCTTCGGTCGGTATTTTCATGGTCAAAATTGAAGAAGAAAATTATTATTTTCCAGCTGTCCAAATTGGGCTCATTTGGACAAATCGGCCCCATCACTTGAAGGGGTTTGACCCTCTGGTCAAGACCCACCTCTTGACTCTCATATATATTGGCATTAGATTGACCTCGTTTGGATTATCATCACACTCACTCATTCGACCAATCAAGGAGTTCTGTTCAGATGTGTGAAGAAGAAAGAAGAATGAAGTTTCCAACGTAGTTTAACTTCTGTTATCTCTCTTTTGACCAACATTGACTTGGGAATTCTTGTTGTTGTTTCACCAAGTTTTTGACTAAATTTGGAGGCCGAGTTTTCTATGGTTTGTTGATTGATCTTTGACAGATGCATTGTCTTTGTTTTGGGCCGTTGATCGAGAATTCACTGTAGCTGAACTTCTGTAGATTGACTGGATTTTGATTGAGGAATTGCAAGCCGAATTTCAGCCCTTTGACTAGAAGCCTCAGGCTGAAATTCGACCCTCTTGTGCAAACTTTGACTTTGAACAATGTGTTGACTTTTTCTCCCTTTGACTAGTTTTGACTTGTAAATTATTGAGGTCAAGGTTGGGATTTTGACTAGAATATTCTAATGTAATATTGATGAATTCAACTTTCTCTCATAAGGAAAGATCACTGAGTTTTCCCCTTGAGGGGTATTGTCCCAAGAAATTTTGGTGTCTCTTGATTTATTGTTTTCTGTGCTCTCTATTGCTCTATTGAAGTTAGTGGTTGAAATTTACATGTATTGTAAAAATTTCTCATTTCCCAACCCGATTTTCAATTTCACCTTATTTCTCCAAAATAGTTAAATGCCCTTTCCCATATCCATACATTCAACAACTGAAAAAATAAATTATGCTGAAAACACAAATTCTGGAAATTTTACAGAATGCTGGAAAATGCAGAAATAAAAAATCAACAGGTACAAACAGCCATTCAACACATTTAAACACAGTGATTTTTGGTCAAGGTGACCCTGGAAAAACCCCCTACAATTCTTGGGGAAAACCAGTTCGAGAGCTCTTTCTTATTTTTGGAAAATGCTTTTTACAATGAGAAATATTCAACAAAAAATCAGCAAACAAACTTTTACAACTTATCTCGTTTTCCGTGCCTCACAGAGAACTGGAAAACTTGTACACAGCAAAACATAACATCAATACTGCTGTACGGCCTCCTCCAAATTTGCTGTACGGCCTCCACAAAAACTGTTGTACGGTCTCCTTGAAAACTGCTGTAAGGCCTCCTTAAAATTTGCTGTATGGCTTCCACAAAAACTGTTGTACGACCTCCTAGAAATGCGTGCAAGCTGCCATAAATACACTGTACGGATTTCCTCGATTTCTATGCAGAAAAAACTAGCAGTACAACTGTACGGATTTGCCTCGATTTGCGTGCCAAGGTACAACCACTTGCTGTATGGATTTCTGATCCTCGATTTCTGTGCACTTGCTATACGGATTTCTAGAAAATCGTGCTCAATATCTGCTTTTCACTGTGTGCTAACTCAGCTGTATGGATTTGCTAAAATGCTGCCTTGGAATGTGTGCCAAGCTGCTGTCTCCTTCTCCTCCTTGTTCAGAAATCTCCCTTGCTTTCTTGCTCTCCTTCTCCCAATCTGCTCATGAAAGAATGAATGACCTTTTCCTCCTTTAATCTAACCCTAAGTGACTTTTGGGGAACCCCTAAATCCAATGGCTGAAATAGATTGAGATCTAGGGCTGAGATTAAATGCTCATTTAAATCTCACTTTCTATTTTTTAATTCAACCCACTTTAATAAAGACCCACTTAGTCGTTTATTTCCAAAGTCACTTTTCCTTTCTAATTTTACATTGAGTTTATTAAAGTCACTTTAAAATTAGACTTTATTAACTTTATCACTTAAAGTCACTTTTAAATTAGATTTGACTTTATAAAAATTATAAAGTCACTTTAGGAGAAAAATTAAATTCTTTTGGACACTTTTCCCTAGGCCAAAGATCAAAGCCTTAGGGAACCACCTGTCCTCCGGTACCAAATTTCAACATGTATAACTGCTTAAAGATTGGAATTCTCTAAAAGAAGTCAAATTGTATCATTGGAAGTAGTTACTAGTTTGAAAATTGCTCAAGTCTTGTTTACTACTAGAAAATCAACAGATGCAACCTCTGGACTGAAGTAATTTTCTTGAGCATATCTTAAAGTAGAGTATGGTTTCTCTTAGATGCAACATCGACCCTCTATGGTAAAGCAAGTCTGAGTTTTTGATAACAATTTTTGTGGGTAATTTTGGAGGCATTCTGGGTATTGTTTTGCAGACATTAGGGCTCTTCTTGTGGGGTATTCTAGATTGTTGAGGCAAGGCAACTTTGAGTGCCCTAATCCAAGCTTGACTAAGAGTTAACTCGACCCCTGTGGAAGGACATGTCTGAGGTCATTTAATACAATTTTTTGTGTGCATTTTGATTGTGTTTGAGGTTTGGAACTGATTTTTGTAGATGATCTAAGGACAAAATCCCTAAGGACTAATCCATGAATGAGGCCGAGATTCTTTAACCTCAAGACATGGATTCATCTGAAGTATATATATTTGTAGGTGTTTCATACAACTATGTGGGTGTTTCATTCAAGTGATTTCCTTTATATCGGGATTCCTTCCATTGGTGAAAGTCTGTAAAGAGTAGGGGACATTGACTAAGGTGACAATGGGTTTTTGTCCTGTTGTCACTTGGTCTAGTAGTAGTCCCTTAGGAACCCCTCCTCGGACCCCTGCTAGATTGTGTGGTAACATGTCCCTTCAGTCGAAGCTAGTAAACCAGAGTGTACGAGCATCCTTTTAAGAGTTGGAGCTTCCTGATAAATTGAATGCTTTTCTAGAGTACTAGGAAGTTGCAACTTCCCTTTTAGTTGAAGCTGAATTTTTTTTTGTACTCATAAATTATTAGTAAAGCGTTCGCTGTTAGTTCCCCTGGAAGAATTTCCACCTAAAAATATGTTGTGTCCTGCCCTTGTCATGTGTTGATGATCACTGTTCTATTGTTAGTGCCCTAAAAATTTATAGTTAACTAATTGTGAGTGAAATACTGATTCATGCCCCCCTCTCAGTATTTCCAACAATTTCCGCTCTTCAAATCTGTTGTTTCATTAAATAACAATCTATGACATATAATGGATTCCTTCCTGGGATAATAGCTTTTTGAGGAAAATTACCAATACAACAAAAATTTGGAATTAATCTAGCTTATCAAACCCTAGATTCGTCCTTTAGTCTATTGGCTGATTTTGATCCTTTCCTTGCAACTCTAACATTCTTCCTTGAACCCTGCACACTTGAATGGATGTCCTCCACCCAATTGCTAAAAGATCACTATCACAGACTCTTGTACTCAAAGATGTGTGTTCTCCCTTAGCCCAGCCTTTTATAAGTTTGAGTTATTGACCGTGTTGAAATTTGGTTGTCTTTGATGTCAACCCAAGTAGCAGTTAGAAGAAGCCCTGCTTTAAATGACAAATATGACAAGTGTGAGAAAATCAAAAAGGTAGAAAGATTTTCCCTTATTGATAATTAGTTGTGATTAGCTTGAGTTATTACCATCTTTCTTATGTTATTCTTTTGTCTTAGTTCATCAAGCAATTACCAAAACCAAAACATGAAGATCAAGAACACCAAATGTAGGCGCACAACTAGGGAAAAACCCCTATATAGCGGAAAACCCAGTCATGAACTCTTCGTTCAGTAATTCAAGATGAGATAGACCAAGAGACCTTGCTCCTCCACCAAGTCAACTCTTTCTTATGACAGATGATCTCTTCCAAAGTTACCAAGTGCTAGCTTCTCAAATGCAACTTCAACCTAGAATTTCGACTCCCAGCTTCAGAACTTTGACACAACTTTAGGGCTGCAGTTTCGATCTAGCAACACTAGCTCTAGCCTAGTAGCGTCACTCCTTTGACCTTGATGCAATTTTCTAGCCTTGATGCAACTTCAAGATTTTGTTGCACATGAGAGAGAGAGAGAGACCCAAAAATTTGAATTCCAGCTTCCTTCTCGAACTTGACACTTTTTCTGCTCCCAGCTATTGCAGTTCGAACTTGTGTGAGATGATGTGACAAATGAGGTCGAGTCGCTCCAATATATAGGCTTCTTGTGAGGTCGAATTCCCTTGTTGAGGCTGACTTGGTGGAGGCCTAGAAGACCTAAAATAAAATAAAATAAATTTATTCTTTGACAAATAAATCCCAAGAAGGATTCTTTACAGTATGACAAGGACAAGGACACTTGACATAAACCCTAGAAGTCTGCAATGGAGGCTATGACATAAAAACACTTGACCCAATCGTGAACCCATGCTTTAATAAGTCAATTTATTTAATAATATTTTTTCTTTCTTTCTTGTGATAAATATAATACATCATGACTCAAATACAATATGAAGATCGAGACTAGTTACATTCTTCAACACTCCCTCTTAGCAAGGGAGGTATTCGTAATTATCTATATCTATAGAGATACATGGAAGATCTCCAAAAGGAACTACAAAGAATTCTAGCACGCTCAGTGTTGCGAACTAGATTCCCTACCAGGGTAATCTATTCAGGTGGGACTAAGATGGACTAAAGATTTCAGCTAGTCTAGGTACCATCAGGCTTACTATTTAACCATCAACCTAGGGATCTAGGTGCGTATCCAAGTTCAGAGCTCCAAGAGCAACGCCACCCTCCCTCTTCGGGATCCAGACATCAAACACACATAGGTCGGCCATATGTCTTCCTAAGCATCCACCATTAGATGCTTCATCTCTTCCTAATAAACTAGATATATGCATTTGTCCAAGCATGCTTCCCAAGTGTAAAAATCGGTAAACATCGACAAAATTAAGATACCATAAAAATATCTTTAATGTTGAAATTTCTAAGTCTAACCTGTTAGAAATTCTTCCTACACTATCTGGTTTATTTCACCTACTTGTTTAATTTCTTAACAAGTTATTTAACCATAATCATATAAATACTGAAAATAAACACATATGCAGTCTCAACCATTTGCAGATCATCAACTGAAAGAAATAGACAACACACAAGGGACATCATTATATTTGGACAATCGTCCTCGGAAAAACCCAACTTGGGAAAACCGGTGCAACAGTTTTGAGGGTTTTATTATTAAGCAACTTTTCTTGAGTACGACTGGGTGCCAAACTGGCTCACTCGACAGAGAAATCAATCTGGCAGTAATACCTATCTTCGGAAGTAGATATTCGGCAAGTATGCTCCACGAAAATCTCTCCAACGCTTCTCTGAGGCTCTGCGTTAGCCCTCCTGGCCTCTGCGTTAGCCTTCTGATGCTCTGCGTTGGCTCTCTGACCTTTTGCGTCACCCATGCAGGCCCTCTAGCCCTCTGCGCAGTCACCCTGACCCTCTGTGTGGCTCTTGTTGGCTCTGCGTAGCCTTCTCTGCCTCTGCGCCGCTCCTTTGGCACTATCTCTGCGTCTCTGATCACTGGTTCAATTTCTCTCAGCAAACCCTGCTCTAGAAAAATCGAACTGACTGATAACTTGGTGTATCTCCAACTGACCCTCAAGTCTCCTCTTATACTTTTTCTATTGAGTCTTCAATGGCTGAGATTAAATCTCTAATCAATGACTAAGATTAGATTTGGCTTGATCCATGTCATTTAGAACCTTCTAACTTAGTTTTATATTAATACCCATTAATATTTTTATTTTCCTAAGTTTAGACTTAGGAACCCATTAAAAATATTAATTATTTTATATCTCTCTAACTGGGTGGAATTTCCCCTAACCATTTCTGGGTCTTGGAGATCTCATGTGCTATAGCCTCTCCACCAATTTTCATGGCTAGAGCACATCCGATGCTACCTCAAATCAATACTCCCTTGTAGCGAGGAATGTGCTCTAGTAATGCTCCACTACTGAACATCACCCTGATCATCCGGCAGCGGTACCTGTGAGATGTTTGGCCTGTTGCCCAACATCCTCTGCACTGCTGCCTCTTGTATTGCTGCCTATGGCTCTGCCACTGCCACTGCTACATCTGTACTATAGCTTCCTTTGCATTCGTGTTGCTGCTAGTCCTTCTCCCAACACTGCATCTGCACTGCAACCCTCTCTCATCATGTTGCATTGTGCTGCCCATAGCACTAGCACTGCTACTGTTGCACTACAACTCAGTTACTGAGACGTTGGTAACTGATCTACCCAACTACTAACATCCTTGTCAGGCTAGAAACCCTCTTGATGCTGAAGCTCCCTTTGCTGCCTTTGCGCTGTTGTGACAACTCTGTGCCTCTCTCACTGCAGCAAACACCTCTATGCCTTCCTGCACTCCTGCAACCTCCTTTGTGCCTTTCGCACTGCTGCAACCCTTGTTGTGTTGCTACAGATCCCTGCACTCTAACACTGTTCTGCTGCTCCATCCGCATCTTGCTTCTATTGACATCCATCATCTTGCTACTGTCACCCGAGGCTCTCGTAGCCAGATATGATCCAAGAGTTTGGGTACCTCAAGTATCTTGCCCAACATCTTCTGTAGTCCTCCCGACTACAGCTTGATGTCACCCCACCTCTTCTTTAGAGGTACATGAGCACTCATGGCACAGTCGTCATCAATCTCTACTTCCTTCTCTGCCTTAGTTGGCATTGCCTTGGAGTCAGAAGCCTCTTCCTTATTCTTTTTCTTGGGACACTGGGTTGCATAATGGCCCAAATCGCCACAATGGAAGCACTTTATCTTGGATATGTCCTTCTTCTTCCTCTTCCCTTGCTGTCTCGCAGATGCCAGAGCCGCATCCTCTTCCTCCTCTTTCTTGATTCGTCCTCCTTTGCTGCTACTTCCCGCCTTGGTCAGCCTTCTGATCTCTTCTTGGCAAAGAACTGCCCACAATTCTTCCCATCTTGGAAGAGTTGATCTGTTCAAAATGCTTTGGATGAATGTCTCCCACTCCTCGGAGACTACATTCAGGGCGGTCCTCACCATTAACCCCTGATTCAGTATGGACCTTATGGAAGTAAGTTGGTCTCGAATCTCCTGCAACCTGCTGAGGAATAGATCTATCTGCTCCCCCTTCTGCATCTAATACGACCATAATTGATTCTCCAGTAGCATCTTCCTTTGCACGGAAGTACCTTGATACAATGTCGTCAAGATATCCCACATCTCCTTTGCCATATTCTTCTTGGCAATATACTGAACTACACGATCCTTGACCCCATCAAGGATTATGCACTTTGGCTTGGCCATTGCATCCTCATACCTTTCGTTATAAGCGGGTCGACTGGGATAGCCACGGTTCTCAAGGCGAAGGCCTTGATGCGATGTCTATCCATAACAGACAGGATCTTGGCCTTCTAGATGACAAAGTTGGATGCTCTGTCCAACCTGTCCTGATCCCTTAGTCCGTTCATTACAATCTTTGGTCTTCTCTTCGACTCCCTTTGAGTCTTTACTTCCCTCCTGGATGATTTCTTCTATACTCCCTCTGAGTCACGATTTCGCTCCTAGAAATCCTTCTACCAACAGTTGAATTGCACCTCTCCGATTCCCTTTGCTCTTGCAACATTAATCTGCATTTCTTGGCTAGAAATCCACCTAGGTAGCAACTCCCTCTACCTTGGTTTTGTCCTGTTAGGTACTGTTCTGCTTCAACAACAACATCACTCCACCAACTTCACAATCCACAATCTGCTCATAGTTCCCTAGGCCCCAACAGCTGAAGAAATTGAGCCTCTTAGCTCTGCGCAATCCCAGCAAGGCTGAATTGCTCCTCTGCGTCACTCCTATTTGGTTGAGCAGGATGATGTGGCTGCACGTGAGCCTCTTCTGTCTTCCTCTGCCTCTGTGTTGGCCCTCTCTCTGGCTCGAAATTATGACGCAGGCCCTCTGCATCACTCGTCTGCGGCTTTCTGCTTAGGAGTAACTTCTGTCTCTTTGGACAACTGTTTCTGCTGCAAATTCTTTGATTTAGTTGGTGCCTTCAGCTCTCCTGTGATCTACAACCCTCTGATACCATGTTGAAGTTTCTAAGTCTAACCCGTTAGGAATTCTTCCTGCACTATCTGGTTTATTTCACCTACTTGTTTAATTTCTTTACAAGTTATTTAACCATATAAACACTGAAAATAAACACAAATGCAGTCTGAACCATCTACAGGTCATCAACTCAAAGAAATAGACAAACACATAAGGGACACCATTATTTTTGGACAATCGTCCCCGGAAAAATCCAACTTGGGAAAACCAGTGCAACAATTCTGAGGGTTTTATTATTAAGCAGCTTTTCTTGAGTACAACTGGGTGCCAAACTGGCTCACCCGACAGAGAAATCAATATGGCAGTAATACCTCTCTCGAAGCAGATATTCGACAAGTTTGCTCCACGAAAATCTCTCCAATGCCTCTCTGAGGCTTTGCGTTAGCCCTCCTGGCCTTTGCGTCAGCCTTCTGATGCTCTGCGCTAGCTCTCTGGTCTTTTGCGTCACCCACACAGGCCTTCTGGTCCTCTGCGTAGTCACTTTGGCTCTTTGCGTGGCTCCTACTGGCTCTGCGTAGCTTTCTCTGCCTCTGGGCTGGTCCTTTGGCACTATCTCTGCCTCTCTATTATGCACTCACTGCCCCTCGCTGCAACTCTGATCACTCGTTAGATTTCTCTCAACAAACCCCACTCCAGAAAATCGAATTGACTGATCAACTTGGTGTATCTCCAACTGACCCTCAAGCCTCGTCTTTTACTTTTTCTGATGAGTCTTCAATGACCGAGATTAAATCTCTAATCAATGGCTAAGGTTATATTTGGCTTGATCCATGTCATTTAGAACCTTCTAACTCAATTTTATTTTAATATTTTTATTTTCCTAAGTTTAGACTTAGGAACCCATTAAAAATATAAATTATTTTAATATCTCTCTAAGCGGGTGGAATTTCCCCAAACCATTTTTGGGTCTTGGAGATCTCATGGGCTTTAGCCTCTCCACCAATTTTCATGGCTAGAGCACATCCGATGCTACCCCAAATAAACATTTAAAAATCGGTAAACATCAGCTAAGCCAAAAAATCGTGAATTTGAGATAAAATTGGGATGTTATCGAGATGTTCGCAACACTGGTCCAAACACAAACCCTAATCAACGATAAAATTTCAAATATACATATACAAGTAAACAGGAACCTTCAGGGTCCTTAATCATCATGATGGCACTTATATCAAGTTATTCACATGCAACCGGTCGTAAGTTTTTCTTCTTTCATTTCTTCAGCAACATCAGGACATCCTTAATACATTGTAGTACTTCCATTTATTTTTTGATTTCTTCTTCAAGGTGTTCATCATGATCATCATAACATGCTCTCCTTCCCAACATGGGAGATCAACTACTTCCTTTTTCTATAACATCAAAGAGTCTTTCATGGCTCCTTTCCTTCTTACGGTATCAAGGTCATCTTGATCATTATCATACTTGTAACTTTCTTCATCATGCTCATACAAACATCTTCTTTATTTTGAAGATTGTGTACCTCCAAAACCTTAATAGCAAATACAACCAAATACATATATAGAAGCATGAAGTTCACTGTATCAAAGTTATGTCAATATAATGGAAGCATCAAAACAATCAGATCCTTTAGACATCAAATACCTAAACCTGGTTAGATTCATAATAAGAGACATATTTTTTTGCTAGAGTTGTAATAAACCTTAGACTACATCAATGAAACTTAAAGCAACTCAATCAATATATCAATCTCATTATATCTAGGGCCTCAATATTACTTTTAGGGATATATGACAGACTCTACTAAACCCTAGATTTCATTTTCGAGACACAAATCCTTAAATATCAGCGAGTAACAATTCTACCATACATGTTAGATTCTACTAGGGTTTGTTGCAAAGCCTAGATTTTATCAGCAAAATTAAACCATACAATATCATCATATCCTAGAATATCAATTTTCTATTAAAGTTTAGTTACAAATCCTAGAATTCACAAACTATGAGCATCAATAATTATGTTAGCATACTCACATATACATATCTAGGATTTCATAATCACATACTACAATATCTACTAGGTAAAACCAAGACACAAACATCAATATATTAACAATAATTTTGACTAGGCTAGGGTTTCAAACAAACATACGCCTAGGGTTTCATTCCTAGGATCTTACTAACAAAGGTTTTGTTCACATACCTTATTCACCAAACCATAAAGATCTGGGGTTTCAATACACAATTTAGATATTAACAGCAAACCCTAAAGGGCTAGGGTTTCTATAGCAATACAAAAACCTAAACATCAAAAGAGTAGCAACTCTAGATATCAACAACCCTGGGTAGAGTAGGGTTTCATAATCAATATTGACATACCCTTAGGTTAGGGTTTTACAATGAACCTTTCTAGGGTTCCAAAAGAATGATAATATAATGGGGGTATATTCAATCTAATGATTAATCAACCTAACAAGAATCTTTGCGATTCAAAACCCTAGACATAATGATGTCAGTAATGTAAAGCAAATTTAAAAAGAAGAATGACCGTACCTTTTGCATGAAGAGAACTTTATAACAAACTGATAGTTTAAGACATACCTCGAGTTGTTCCTTAACAAACCTTGTATGACATCAATTCTTGAAGGGCTTTCTTTGCAACATAACTTGTTCGATGCTTCAAGTTTATCTTATGAAGTCTCCTCCATAACTTTTGTGTATTTTGCAGACTTTCCTAACCAAGGAAAAATATAAAGAAAAGGTTATTAACATATTATACAAACACATCTTGATAAGAGAGAGAAACCAAACATAAAAGATAAGGAGTAAGATACTCATCTTTAGTAAAATGGTGAGGGCTCCCTCTTAATCCAATCCTGAGGGATACCTACAACTTTATAAAAATGAAAAATGTTCTAACAAGATGTGTTAGACCTATAAACTTTGGAAATCGAAACATAAAATAAAACAATTCAAAACAAAGATAAAGAACTGAGAAGTTATGTGTGAGAGAGAGAGTGGACTTAGTAGTATAAGTCCTTGACTTTTGATTCTTCGGTCTTGTTCTTCTTAGGTGGATCTTCATTAGCAACCTTCATATGTTCTCTTTCTCTCTTCTTGTTTCTTGGATTCTCTGAACAATGGCTTTTGTAGTGACCCATCTTGTGACAGTGGTAACACTCAATCTTGGATAGGTCCACTTTCTTCTTTGTCCTTTGAACTTCTTGAATGTTCCCTTCTTGTGATGAGCATAATAGGCATTTGAAGTGTTTTCTTCTTCCTCCTTGATGTTTACTAATGATATTCTGGCTTTTTCTTGACTACATGCATTCAGTATTTGTTCAAATGTTGGAGTATCCTTCAAGTGTTAAGTCCTAATGCAAAGGCACTCAAAGATTTTGGTAGTCTTAGAAGGGTAATAATTACGAGCTCCTTTTTTGGGACAACTTCATCTATTGCTTGGAGTTCATCTATGATTCGAGATATTCTTATAAATTATGATGAAACAATATCATCATTTGTCATCTTAACAATTATTAGCTCATTGCTATTTGACTAATGTTCTTGATTGTGAATAACTCGGAGAGAGCGTCATGCATTTCTTGAGTGGAATTTATGTTGGATATGTATAGAATTAGGTTATCCTTAACTCCATCCACTATTAGGTTCATAGCCACAATTTCGATTTCTCTAAACTTTGCTTTCTCTGAATCACTTGATTCATCAATGGGCTTCTTGATTTTTCCTCGAACAAGATCCAAAACTTTGTTCTTTTCAAGAATGAGGTCTGTCCTCTTTTTCCAGGCCTTGTAGTTGGAGGCTCCTTTTAATTTGTTTTCTCCCTTCATTGATGTTGTCATAGTTCCTGTAAATAGTAGGCTTGTCTCTTTATATGATTCTTTTCCTTAATGACCTTTCTTTGATCTCCCTTTCCTTAATCGATATTCGACTTGCTTTTTTCCTTCTTCTTCACCTTAGCTTTGATACTATGTTAGAAAATCAGAAAGGCAAAAATATTTTCCCATACTGATAATTACTTGTGATTAGCTTGAGTTATTATTTTCTTATGTTCATCTTTTGCCTTAGTTCATCAAGCAATTACGAAAACCAAAACACAAAGATCAAGAACACTAGATGTAGGCACACAACTAGGGCAAAACCCCTATATAGGGGAAAGCCCAGTCAAGATGAGATAGACCAAGACCCTAGACCAAGTCATCTCTTCCTCCTCCACCAAGTCATCTCTTCCTTATGATAGATGATCTCTTTCAAAGTTACCAAGTGCCAACTTCTCAAATGTAGCTTCAAGCCAGAATTTTGACTCCCACCTTTAGAACTTTGACCTAGCTTTAGGACTGCAATTTCGATCTAGCAATTTCAGTTGCTCCACCCTGACAGCTTTACACCTTCGACCTTGATGTAGCTTCACAACTTCGATGCAACTTCACAACTTCGATGCAGTTTCCCAACCTCGATGCAATTTCAGAATTTCGTTGCACATGAGAGAGAGAGAGAGAGAGAAAGAGAGAGAGAGAGTTAATTTTAGGATAACAATGGTATGTTCTATGCTTAAAGCAAGTTTACTTCAATTTTCTTTATTAGCCTAATACCATAACCAGTATAGCAATCACATCAACATGATGTAAAATGCAAAAAGAACATAAAGAATAATCGTAGAAGACAAGCCAACACAAGAGGACACTACCGTGGCTAGGGCATTAGCTAGGGCATCATCTATAGCTAGGGCATTATACACTTAGCCCAACGTATCTTCTTAGTGTCTCTCCTTCACCAAAAACCCAAAGACGTGGAGAGGAGAAGATCACATGAAGAGTGTGTATCAAAATGACTTCAAGTCGTCTTCTATTTATACTAAAACATAGATGATGAATAGACATGTCTATTGGGCTTTTGAGCCTACATAAGATGTTGGTCGACTTGACAATATGTCTTATAACATAAATAAATTCATAACTCCATGAATACTTGTCGGAATCGGATGATCTTTAGATCAATCCTACACCTCTCGATGAGAGGGATCCAATAAAAATATCAGCTGCCATAAATAAGATGACCCACATGGAGTTTGGCCCTAGTTGCCAATTATAACACTCCCTCTCAACTAGGGAGAACTCCATTGGCTGATCCATATGTCTGACTGTACTATCTTTGCCTTCAATGCCATCCACTGCTCTGTTCATCTCTGCTCAGCTCTTCTTAGCTTTGCTTTGCTCTGCTCAGCTCAGCTCTGCTCTGCTTTGCTTAGCTCTGCTCTGCTTTGCTCAGCTCTGCTTAGCTTTGCTCTGCTCAACCATGAAGAAGAAGAATTGATCGAGAATGTCTCATACCATTTTCCATTGACCCGAGGTCAGTCTCAGAGTGTGTACCACTAGTCCCAGACCAGTCCTCTACTGACCCGAAGTCAGTTTCAGAGTATGTACCACTCTCACTGGTCCCAAACCAGTGTCATTGATCCCAGATCAATGAAGGTCATCCTAGCATAGGGAGTACAGTAGATACAACAATGCGTCCATCGGTACTACTATGGTCCCTATCCTCATTTCCTTGCTCATTGATCAGATGAGAAGTACTTCCCATGAGTCCTAGACTGCATGGGTACGATGCCTCGACAGGAGAATTAATCATCCTGTCCACAGGAGAGCGAATCATCCTGTATAGTGGATGCCACGGAGAACTAATCATCCTGGCCCACAGGAGAACGAATCATCTTGTTCCATAATCGCCACGGAGAACAAATCATCCTGGCCCACAGGAGAACTAATCATCCTGTTCAGCGCACACCACCAGGGTAGGTTGTGTCACCCTGTGGTCGTATGTTGCTCCAGTGAGAATCCCAAACCCCCAGAGCTCCCAAAGTTCAATGTATGCAACATGTAGGACCCTTATACAAGGGTCTCTCAACGACTCTAAGTTGTTCGGGAAAATCACAGATTTGATCTTTCCCCGGGGCTTTGACAAAGTGTAGCGACTTGTACATCATCTCAGTGTGATGGAGCCTCCTTGCTCATTAACTTACCATATCCCAGATAAGGCAGTATCTGATGTCTATCTGCTGGAGCAATCATCGAATACGGGATTCCTTAATAAGAGAATCACAATGGTATTCATCATGTGTACAAACAACTCACTTAAGAGCTTCTGCAATGCAGCTTCACACGAGATCATACTCGTAGCTATGTATTGGTCTCGGTGGTGCTTATAGCAACTGACTTCTGCTCCCTGCTCATCCATGATATCGAAGCAGTATCCAAAGAGAACCAACACTGAGAAGTGCTCTAGTGATCCTCCACCCTACCTGCCTAGTCAACATTCGAATAATCCGACAGTGTATCACAATCCATGAGAGATTGTGCCCTGAAGATATCTCAGAAGATTCTAGGCATCAATCCAGTGAGGCTCAATCAAATATGAGCTCACCATGCTAACTGCAAAACATATGTCCGGATGGAAGTTCACAAGGAACATCAACGCAAATGAGTTTATGAAACTCAGAGGTATTTCCCAAATCTGGTTCGACATCACTACCATATAACTTCTAAAAGCTAAGATCCACGAGGCAGCCATAGTCTTGCAGTTTACCATTCCGCATCCGGAATCCAACTCCCTCTTACTTTTGCAAATGAGAGGGTCTGCACCTGTCAGATATAGGTCGTCCTCATTGGGTGCCGGTATGAGAGACCTATCATCCACAACCTTTGGGTAATGGTTTGGATCAGTTTTGTTAGAAAATTATATATTACGGAGCAATGGAACACATAAAATATTCAGAAATATAAACACAAAAAACGCATAAAACAAGAGAGACAGATATACGTGGTTCACCCGGTTTGGGCTACGTCTACTCCGAACAGCCAGTCCTTCCTTTCTATTATCAAGGAAAATGAAGAGACACAACCTATAGCAGATTCGTTGTAATATCCTCTGTTTTCTCTCATAGTCTCACCTCTCTGCTTCTTGCTCGGAGAATACACATCTATTACACAGCCTTAATACAATGCCCTCATATGAAGAGAGGGGTTGCCTTCTAGGGCAAAAAACTCTAAACTAAACATAAGTTCTACCGTCAGATCATTCCCCTAATGAACGGCCCAAATTGACTAGAAATTACTATACTTTTACAAGGCAATTTTACATCTGTTCTTAGATTCGGGGGTGCTGCCCTCGAATCCCTGCCGAGGGACCGCTGGGCCCCAGACCCCCGCGGGGGGGACAAGTTCCCCCAACGTGGAGGGGTGTACAAACTTCCCGGGTTATACATTCGGCCGAAAAACAAAGACCTCTGAACAATCATGCTCCACATCCAACAATCTCCCACTTGGAGAATGATTGTAGCAACTCCATCGCTGCTTCATTTGCTAGACAATGACTCCTCTTTGGACTTGGCTGTTTCTCATCTTCATCGTCATCCTTGAAGACCAATTGAAACTAAGCATATTCTTGGTTTCTCCCTGGTTACAACTTTTGTTAGCATATCTGCAGGATTCTAGCTAGTGTGTATCTTTTCCAGCTTCAACTCTCCATCTTCCAACACTGATCATATGGAATGGTACTTGAGCTATATGTGTTTAGTCTTGGAATGAAATGCTGAGTTCTTTGCAAGATGAATGGCACTTTGGCTATCACTGTATAATGTGCCCATATCATGCTCCTTACCTAATTCAC
>APFE031486012.1:146584-167157 GCA_000404065.3 Pinus taeda
AAAAGACTGTTTGCTATGCTTTCCTAGAATGCAAGCATCACATTGCTTAAGTTTCCTAGGAATTGTAGGCAAACCAACAACACCATTTTTCTTCAACAAGCGGACGCTGTCATAGTTCAAATGTCCAAATCTAGCATGCCATAATAAACTTGATGGAAGTGTACCTTCTTCATAATGAGAATTGTATGAGAAATGTTGTGCACAAGCAGAGGTACCTTGCAGCTTGAGAATCCTTTCTTCTTCTATCCCCCTCATGACAAGTGAGTGGTCATATTCTTTCTCACCTCAAGCTTGCCATCAAACATATGAATGGAGTGACCTTATTGGCGGATGTGGACCAAGGACAACAAGTTTCTCTTCAGCTGTGGGAGATATAGAACATGATGCAGAAGGAAGTCTGGAAGACCAGGCAATTTAAGCTTGATTGTGCCAAGCCCTGATGGTTTAAGTTTTGATTGGTCTGCAAAGTATAGTGCTCCATCAACATTGTCAGTAAATTCTTCAAAAAAATCTTTTCTATGAGTCATGTGGCAAGTTGCTCCTGAATCAAGCAACCAATCATTTTTCCAAGAAGCAAGTGAAGCATTAAATAAGTCATCATTTACTCCAATATTACCGTGTGCCACAACATAATGAGCTGATTCAGGTGCTTTACCTTTGTCTGTGTCATTATTTTTACCTTTGGGTTGGTTTCTTTGCTGCTCAATTTTGTCCAAAGGTAACTTGCATGTGGAGGCATCATGTGATCCATTCCTTTTGCAGCGTACAATGCAAATCTGACTTTTCTCCTTGAGAGTGTCTGCTCCCCTACCTTTGAAATATCTTCCTCTTCCTCTTCGACCACTTCTTCCTCTGGAAGAATTTTTTCATAAGAGAGTCAAAGGTAATATCTTTGAGATTTCCATTTTCTTGCAATGACTCAAGATAATTGGAGTAAGTAGGATAAAGTGCATTGAGAAAAGCGATAAGAGGAATATCCAATTCAACCTTAGTGGCTTTGATATCATGAATTATAGATTTTACTTCGGATGCAAGAGCAAGAGGATCATTATTTTGTAATTCGAGAGTGAAGAATTAATCATGAGTTGAACAACTTCAAGTGCAGGGTGTGAGTCATAGAGTTCTTTCAGCTTTTGTAATGCTTCGAAAGCATTTGAAAGTGACGAAATATGGCGACTTACCTCTTCACTTATAGATGCTGCAATTAATGCATAGGCTTTGTTGTTCTTTTTTTCCCAAATGGCGAACTCCTTGTCTGAGTAGGCCGTTTTGGCTCTTTGTCTCTGTCTCCACCACACACTCTTTCCACAAATCATTGAAAATGAGGGTGTGTTTTATCTTTTGGGACCACTCAGGATAGTTCTCCTTGCCAGTGAGAACAACTCCCACAATAGATATGATTGAATGCATTGTAAAATCTGAGCGCTGTAAAAATACTTCCGCTGGCAAGAAATGCACTTCTGGTGGTAATTTTGTAAAAAAATTACAATTCTGATATATTTAGAGCAAAGGTATTATATGAGGGAGGGAGTATATGACAGAGTCTTATATGGGGGAGGGCTTATATGAGGGAGGCGGGTTCATGCCCCATGGTTATGACTGACGAGACACGTTATATATTAAAAAAAGTAATATATGGTATGCAGAGGGTGGAATATTGAAATAACATAGTATTAAAACGCATATGACAATGTAATACCAATGTAATACAATGTAATACATTCAAGGAGCCTACAAAGGGTGGTTTCTAAGGGGCATTGGTATGACAATACTATATTGAAACATAGTATTATAATGAAACGTAGTGGGTATTCAAACACATGGCAGAGGACTGGTGGTATATGCAATATTACACCACAGTGATATTAAAAAAACACCCATAGCATGGTAATATTCTGGACCAACGTTCAATGTATGAAATGGAGATGGAGTTCATTCAACGTATGCAACGGATTGGGAGAGCATTAACTACAAATTTAAGGCATTAACCAAGAGAAACATTCATATGGAATTAACCACAATGTTCATATGACTGTCGAGCGGTAATAAGGGGTATTAAATAGCCAACGTTATATGTAATACCACAATGTTTAATCCAATCAGTTACCATTCCTCCGCCTGTGGGAAGAGCCACACCCAGGTCGCCCGAGTCTCGGCCTTCCTCTTACGCACTGTGGCAGCGATCGGACACAATCCTCAACATTTCTTCGACTGTGTGGTTCAACCTCAGTAGCACAATGAGTAAGGAAAACTAGCGTATGCCTGTGGGAGCATTACACAGCGTTTGGATAGAGGCCAGCATTTGGAGTCTATGAATGTACACCAAATTATCATGTAGAGGACAGAAATCAGACAATGATAATAGGTAGAGAAATGACAGAGTCTGGAGCTGCTAGAAAAATGGTGTAAAGGAGTTACAGGAGCAAAAAACTAAAAATAGAGGTTGGCTCTGATACCATGTCAGACCAGGAGGTAACTCCTCAAATCAATTCATGATATTTATTCAGGTTGGTCTTTATTATATACATGAGAGAGAGACTATTCATTTCATCTCCAGGTGACTCTTCATATTTTCTATGATTTATTTACATCAATTACAGTTATTCACCCAATCCTGATGATTAGGTGTCAACAAAAAATAACTTCTAGTTTATTTGATCCTTGTCAAAATAATCTTGGCTGTTGATAAACACATCAAGATTTTTTAATCCTGGCCCTTGATTTCTTATTTTTAAGGAATTATCGAATTTATCATTTAATTCCTTTTTAATTAACTCAAAATTAATTATTTAGAGCTAATTTCCTAAAAAAATTGACTTTGACTTAACCACCAAGGTCCAAGGGTCCAATTTTTCTTGAAAAAGACAATATTCCCTTGGTGGAGGAATACCTTTAAAAATTTATTCTTTCAAAACCAACGATTTTTTTCCGTTTGAAGAATTTATTTTCCTAGACAACTTAATTTTGACTCTAATTAATTAATTTTCTGGCTTAGGATTTTAATTTTATGTTGCCAGAAAAATTCATTAATTTACACATGAGGGGATTGATTATTTTTTTCCAACCTTCTAATACATATGGTTTTTCTTTTACAAGACTCAAAGAGGGAATACACATTCGTCTTAGAGCCTCAAGTCACGTAATCCATTTGCGACTAAATATAATCTAGTAAACCAAGTGATTTGTAATAAAATAATTTAGCCAATTAGCTTAAATTATTCTCAAACCACTTTTACATCAGACTCGACTAAAACACTAGGACTCACCAAATACTTTGACAATAAATCTCACCCTTGCTTTGGAGGTTTAAGCTGGAGGGAAAAAACTCTTCTGATTAGCCGTGCCGAAAAACGCAGGTAATTAGTGAGGTTAAAAAGCCTCCTAGGATGGAATTCGTCATCAAATTATAGACTTACCTAGGTTGTTATATAGACTCATGGTTTTACTAAGATCATTTACAATATATAACTTGCAGAATGGGATGACTATGACACATGGACTGCTGATATGTGATCCGATTCTTATTGAAAAAATTGGTACTTCCACTTCCCTAGAACTTTGACAATCTAAGTGCAAGAAGTGCCTCTTCTTGTTAGTAATGCGATTCCTTGACTTGTGTGGGAGAGATATCCGATGCAGTGGCTTTACGTGTATTAAACCTTGTATTCCTAGATTTGGTAATAAAAATGATTACTCTTTGTGACCAATTTCACAATGATTTACAAAATTTGTAACTGGTTTGATAGTATTTTGAGTTCACTGGTCTTGGGAATATTCTCTAACCAATCAAATTTTTATTTATTTCTTTCTTTTGACACCCGTTCAACTTAAAACACTGTTAAATTTGAATTTCTAATCTTGAATTTTACGATGGAATTCACCTTTGAAGCTGGTAAGCACTAGGGCGAAGTGACATGGACTGTGTGAGGCAACATTGACACTTTCCCTGTATGTTCTATTTGATTCCTTCCAGTTTTAAGTGATTAGAAGTCCCAGCAACCATTTTTTTTCTAGACGAAGAGAAATTTGGTTGTGTTCTATGGCTACATCCCATTGTAGAATCCAACTGTTATACGCCACTGGAAAGAGCACCATATGCTAAACCCTCGCAACAACTTGCTGACATTCTGCAAAGTCAAGAAGAGAGTCTTAACATGAAGGAATAGTGAGGCTCATATTGGCAATGCGGGTGGTCAGATAGGCAGGCAATCACTGGATCCAAGCTAGGCTTGATAGGTTCTCCAGTGGTCATGCAGTCCGCATAAAAACTGATGTGATACAGGGTTCAGTTACTTTCTAAGTCACCTGGTTCATGCATGAAATTGAGGATGACTAAATTTGAAAAATAAATTCACCAGTGCAAAAGAATATGATAAAATTTGCCATTAAGTTCAGTGACACTTAAGAGACTTCTGGTATAACTTAAATACAAATATTTTAAACTTCAGACTTGACCCAAAGATAAATCAAATTAAATGTCAAGACTGAATATATAATATATGGTTTTGGTTTAAATTTTTTTATTGTAGGTTTGGCATTGTTGAGGCTACATCATAGTCATGTTCAAGAATAACACCCAAATAGGGCGGGGAATTGAACTGGTGACTTAAACATCTAGGAGTGCCTTAACAGCGCACCTGATCACCGTCTATCCTAGACCCCGTGGATTTTTTATGTTAAATTTTAACAAAAGTAAACCTGAACATTTATTTTTAAAACTTACAAAATATCTGCGTGGCTGATTAAATTTACCATTCGATTTGCCACTGCTTGCGATTTGATGAAAATAGAATTTATTTGAAAGAAATTGCTATAATCTGTGTGACTAAGGAACTTACTCTTATGAATCTTTAGTTGCATGCTAATTTTATTTTAACTGAAGTGATTTTTTTCCTGTTTTTAATCTTCAGGTGCTTCGTGTGAGCCAAGATTCTTGAACTCTACATCTCAGCTTGCAGAACCTGAAGAGATTCCAAAATTTGCAAAATTCTCTTTGCAGTACGTGGAAAAGGAAGAAAAACCGGATGGAGTTGATGATTGGGAGCCAAGGTTTGCCGGACATCAAAGTCTTGAAGAGAGGGAAGCCTCATTTTATGCCCATGATCAGAAACTGAAGTGTGGCTTTATAAAGGGGACTAAAGGGTCTCCCAGTACTGGATTTGACTTATCAGAAATGGATGCTGCGTTTTTGAATACCTGTCATATTGCAGTTTCTTCATGTATCTTTGGAAACTCAGATAAATTGCGGACGCCAACTGGCAAAAAGGTAAAAGCTATATTTTTTTTTTTGGTTTTGACTTGTATATATATTTCTATTAATACTTCATACCACCTCAGATACAATGTATGGTGCATTTTTAGCTTGTAATATTGTTCAGGAGTAACATATACCTCTATTAGTAGGATTTAAGCAAATTAGATGCTTAGAAGAATGAAACTTTGGATTTTACATTGCTGTCCACCTTTCGAATTTTGTTAGTCATTGAAGAGTTTTTGACTTATTCAATGTTAACAAAATAAACATCTAAATTAGTTGTTTAAGTCGCAACATTCTGATGTTAAATTGTTTTGCTAATGAGCTATTCTTCATTGCTTGCTTAAAGGTATCTTTTATTTTATTTAATATATATATATATATATTGATGCCCTCCCATTAAACTTTGATCAGTCTTGTCCATTGAATAGCCTTGAAGAGAGCTTCACGATTTTATGTGTAAATTATTCTAAGGATTGTTAATTATCCAATGTGAAGTGAATCTGATGCACATTTAGCCTTTTAATTGTGTATTTTTGAAATACTTGTACAATTTTGTCTGTTAATCAAATTCTTCTCTCTCTAGTTTCCTGAAAAGAACGATTTTGGACTACATAAACATTATGTAAGTTCCTCCCATGTATTGTTTTTCTTCAGAGTTTGACCATAGCTGTTGCCTAGAGTTCTAGTGATACTAGTTTGGGGTTGCGAGCTTTCTAAGTTCCATTAACAAGAAATAGCTTTGACTTAAGAGCTCTGACAAATCCATTAACAAGATAATAGCTTTGACTTAAGAGCTCTGACAGCTCCATTAACAAGGAATAGCTTTTACTTAAGAGCTCTGACAGTTCCATTGGACAGCAATGCCCTCAGCTTATGAGCTTTTGCAGTTCATTTAGTAAAATGGATCAATCATATGAGTTTTCCCAACTTTAATTGAGCAAACATGGATTGATCTTGAAAGCTTTGCCATCAGCTAGGCCACCATGAATTAGGGACTAGATGCATTTAACCTTTTTGGTCCCTAGGGTCCCTTCCAAAGATTTCAAAATCTGTATAACCATATAGCGAATTGGTGGGCTACTTTCTCCCCTCATAAACTGTCATTCAATAATTACACTTCAGAAAATCTCAACAGTAAATGCAGTGGAAACAGTAAAGATCATAGAAAGACAACCATGCACAATAGAGACAACAAATTTTACCCTGGGAAACCCAATTTGGGAGAAAGCCCAACATCTTTTCTCATGATAAATTATTCTTCAACAAGGTTTACAAATGCAATTTGTCTAGAAATATGTGCCAATATTCAAGTAAAAAACAAGAGTCAAATCTGGTCAATCTTCAGCAAGTCATCACTGGTCAAAACCAGTCAAAACAGTCAAAATCAGTGCCTGGTCAAACTGCTGCCTGTGGTCAACTTCGGCCCTGCAGCTGGTCAGACTGAGGTCAAATCTGCACATGGACTGCTGTCAATTCTGCGGTCAAACCCTCGGTCAATTGTGGTCAAATATGAGGTAAAACTGCTTGTCAAAACTCAGTCAAAACTGAGATCAAACAGTCTAGTCAATGTTGGTCAAACTCACCTTTTCCCTCACACGTGTGGCCAAGAGAAATATAAATGAAGAAAAGGTGAACTCCAAAATCAGAGTTCTTGCTTCGTGGAGAAAATGAAATGTCACGCCATCTATATATACTAGTAGAATGGGGGGAATTAACCCAACGGATGCGTCCCTTCAACCTCCTCGGCCGACTTGTCATTCAAAAATCACTGTTTTTTTTAAATTTAATTCTTCATAATTCTTGTAGGTCAACTTAGGCATGTGGATTGCCTGTGGTCAACTTCACCCATGCAGCTGGTCAGACTGAGGTCAAATCTGCACACAGACTGCTGTCAAGTGTGCAGTCAAACCCTTGGTCAACTGTGGTAAAATCTGAGGTAAAACTGCTTGTCAAAACTCAGTCAAAACAGAGATCAAACTGTCCAGTCAATGTTTGTCAAACTTGCCTTTTCTCCTAACACGTGTGGCCAAGAGAGAGATAAAAATGAAGAAAAGATGAACTCCAAAATCAGATTTCCCCTTGTTTGGACTTGTTCTTGCTTGGTGGAGAAAATGAAATGTCACATCATCTATATATAATAGTAGAATGGTGTGAAATAACCCAAGGGATGCGTCCCTCCACCCCCTTGGGCTGACTTGTCATTCAAATTTTTTTTTTTCTTTAATTTAATTCTTCATAATTCTTGTAGGCCGACTTAGGCATGCAGGAATACCTCCTAATGCTACACAAAAAAATCAACACTTAGGACAACTAGAGCATAAGTTGGTTCAGGTAGTATGGAGAACCAATGTTACCAAACTTGGAATTGGCAATAAATCGGCGAGGCAAAAGAGCGAAGAGTTTTAATCGGATCGGGAAAAAATCGGCAAAAAATCGCTGAATTCATTAAATAAAAATATACACATATATTGAATTAAAAAAAAAAACATTTTTCATTAATATTTGGTAAAGGCATGTCCAAACAATGTATAATATCAATAGATGTCCAAAATATCATGAATGAGTAAGTATTTCATATATGTTATGAGTCCAAACATGATCCAAAGTACTGAGTCTTGACTCTTGAGTCCTAACCAGTGACTACATAGTACATAGAACCAGAAGCATATGCTTCTAAAAGTTTACAAAAAGTAACTAAGAGTCTAAGACTCTTAAGAGTGAGAACTAGAAGCGATTCCTTCCACTCCTTCGCTTGCTTGACTCTCAAAGTTCTCCAAGTCATGAAGGCTTAAAAGGGGAGCCTCCTCTAATTGGACCCAGTCTGCAGCATTTGTAGTTTGCAAATCTATCTCTTCAAGGTCGATTGGTGAATGATCCAAACCTGTCATTATCATGAGACATTGAAATGTGAATTAAAGTTTCACTTTGAAGTTTGAAGTTTGAACTTTAAAGTACGAATTAGATTATGAAACCTTCAAATTCAGGCTCTCGAGTCTCACCTAGTATTTGTTTGTTGCGAAGTCATAGATTGTAATGGACAAATACAAGGTCATTCAAGCGTTTTTCTGTCAATCGGTTGCACTTCTTAGAATGTATTTTCTCAAACATGCTCCAGTTGCGTTCACAACCTGAAGCACTGCATGCTTGATTTAAGATTTGAATGGCAAATCTCTTCAAATCTGGCTTATAACTACCAAAGTTTTGCCACCAAAGACCTAGCAAGTGGCAAGGGTTTGTGAGTAGAAGTACTAAATAGTAAAAACTTAAATAGACATGAAAATTTAATAAAACATTTAACATACAAAATAAAGTTTAAACAAATTTAATGAATTGATGAAGCCTTCAAACCGGGTACCTGGCAACATCTTAGACCTTTCTCTTATAGCACTGGTATAGGCAAACAATTTAGATGGTGCCCTATAATCTTGTAATTGGGAAGAGACACGACTTTGATATTCCGGATCAGGGAAGCACCTTTCCATGCATGTCATAAGTCCTCTGCCAACCTCCCCATCCTCATTAAATTTGCTCTTATCATAAAAATATTGTGGGTTTAAGAAGTACCCAACAACATGTAAGGGGGAATGCAATTGCCTATTCCAACGTGCATCTATAATGTCCCAAAGAGGCATATACTTTGTCTCATCATCCCCATATCTTCTTTTGATGGCCTCCTTTGCGAGATCCATCGCCTCATAAATGTAACCCATAGCGGGTTTGTCACCATCAAACATCCTGAAAGTTCAAGCATTCAAATTTAAAGAAATATGAAACATTGTAAATAAAAGAAGCTTGAAATGAAATTTAAAAAATGAAAAAGTTAAAAGACTTGAAGTACCTGAGAACTCTAACAAGGGACTCTGTCACAACAATAATCTCTTTGGCATCTTTCCAGAAACCATCATTAAACACATGTGTAACAATTTTGATGCCTTCAAGGGTCTTGGAATGTTTAGATGCCATCCACTCAGGTCCCAAGAACATCCTCTTTAGATTTATCTTTTGCTCAACCACAAATTGCAAAGATATGAAATTTGTTGCAAGTCTAGTCACTGCAGGTCGAACAATTTCTTTACCTTCAGTGTATTTTCTGATCGTGTTTAGGACAATAGTGTGGTTGTATAGATTTTTCCTTCTCCACAACCTCATGTATCCAATGAAGCTTGCCAATGTCCTCAAACATTAAATCTATGCAATGGGCAGCACAAGAGGTCCAAAAAATAGTGGGGTGCCTCATCTCAAAAAGTCTACCAGCAACCATATAATTCGCTGCATTATCAGTGACAATTTGTACAACATGTTCTTCTCCCACTTCTTGAATGACTTCCTCCATCATTTCACAAATAAGTTGGGCAGTCTTAACCTTGTCTGAAGCATCCACTGATTTGAGAAACATTGTGCCTGCGGGACAAGATACAAGGAAATTTATTAAAGTTCTATTCCTCTGATATGTCCATCCATCACTCATGATGGTGCACCCTGTTTCTGCCCATGATGAATGAAACTCAGCTAACACAAGCATGACATCTTCAACACTCTCTAACAACAAATCTGTGCTAAGGCTCTCTGATGTAGGGGCTTTGAACCTTGGACTTGCAGCAACAACTGCATCAATTATAGCTTGCCAATAAGGACTTCTGGCACAGTGGAAAGCTATGTCAGAATAGTACCAAAAGTTAGCAATGGCCTTCCTTGCCTGACTATGGATATTTTTTTTTCCAACCAGTGGCATCCAAGGTAGGTTGGGAACCGGGTTTTGTGCGGGGAGCAAAAAAGGTGTTTATGTTTCCACCTCCATTGTTGAAGGAAGGACTCATTTGGCCTTGAGTTTGACTTGGACTTGGAGGCATGTGTGGGAAACTTGGGAACGACATTGAGGATTCAACAGAGAGAGGTGACAAAGGGGTAGTGGAAGAAAAACCATCAACTCCAAGAGTTCCTATTTTACTATTTTGCTTTGCTTTCTTGGCATTATGCTGATGCAACATATCAATGGCCAAGGTTGCTTGGTGTTTGACATTATCGTCAACCTTGTTGCAAAGACCTATATCATGGCCAGGTATTTGTGCAAGGTGGAACTTGAATCTATAAATGCCTCCACTACATTTCGCTTTGCAAAATTTACAAAGGAGCTTGGGGTCTCCGGGAATCTTGTCACAATAAGCCCAAGCAAAGTCCTTCTCCCTCGGCATTGTTGTTGTTTTGGACTTGTGTTTAATTTGTGGCTTTTGTTAAGATTTGGAGTTGTGGCTTCTATTTAATCTGTGGCTCCTATGAAAGACAATAAAAAAATAAATTTAAAAATAATCCAAAAATTTAAAATATGCTAGAAATCTAAAAAATTAAATGAAGACAGATGTCAATGAACATATAGAGACTATGCAAAAGGCGAGTGAGGATCACTGTTATGGAGCAGTATTCTAATGTACGATGCAGTTCCTTCTTAATATCTTCTTGCTTATGTTGTTACAATTCATAACATTTATAGCATTTAATGGTTTTAACTTTTTATTACCATATTACTGTCAGTAAATGTAATTATTTATATCATAATTTTGGTAGTGTCATTATTCCTAATACATGATGAATCAATTTTTTCATTAATCTCATAGTCTTCTTTCTTTGCATTATTCTGCCTAACCTTTTCTTTTTAGTTTCCGGATCTTTGGCTTCCTCAGACATGGCTTAACTGCGCTGCCATTGTTTACGCATAGATTTAGAAAATTATTACATCTTGTTTCCATCGGAGTTGTGGCAGTCATGGCAGTCGGTGATTGAACTTAAAATTTCTCCTTCTCTTAAAAACCACAACAGTGTTTGTGGAAACCACTGAAATGTCCCATAAACATACATGGTATAATCTAGTATGGTGTGTCGCTTTATTTTTATCTGAACTGTACAGTGAGACCAAGTTACAACCCACACTTTCAATCAGCAAAATTCTCATGTGTTAGTTTATTTCCTCTGACGTGTAAATTGGAACACGACCACTACCCATGTGTTCAGACTTGCCATGATTTGCTAAATTTCAATAACAGTGAAAAAATAGACAAAGTTATAGTCTTAAAATTTTATTGTCGGTCAATCAAATCCAAATGTTTATTCATATGTTAGAGCATAAACCTTGAAGACAAATGTCAGTTGATAAATTGGAATAAACGGTTGTTGGAAGTAGAAAAAAGTAAAATGGATACCAAAAACCCACGAGAGATTGAGGAAAACCCGTCTTGACTCTTCTCTGCCCATCTGTTTGGAATGTGGCTTCTCTACGAGTCTGCGGCGTCGTGGATAGTGGAATAGGCTTCTTTGCGGCATCGTAGTGGAATGCGGCTTCTCTACGAGTCTACGACGTCGTGGACGGTGGAATGGGCTTCTCTGCAACGTCGTAGTGGAATGCGGCTTCTCTGCGACGTCGTAGTGGAATGTGGCTTCTCTGCGACGTCGTAGTGGAATGCGACTTCTCTGCGACATCTGTCTCAACAGCTTCTGTCTCAGCAGCGAAGTGAACAAGCAAACGACAATCCAAAACCCAATAAAGCGACAATCCAAAACTGGCGGGACTCAGGAAAAAAACGCGAAATCGGCCCAATTGCAGACTCGCAAGTCAAACTCGCGTTGACCACGAGTCAAACTCGGTCAACGCGATTTGACTCACAGAGTTTTGACTCTTCTCGTTTCATTGGCAATTCGATTTTAACTCGCGAGTACTCGCCGATTCTTGTTATACTGTGGAGAACAAAAGGGCAAATCCTCAACAACCTTGGGATTATTATATTGTTATATGGCACTCACCTCCATGTTGGACCTTTCAACGGCCTACAAAATGACGATTATAATAGGTTATTGGGGGAGGGAGGCACAGGGGCTAGTTGGTATTTGTATTTCTATTGCATGCTACAATTGCAAGGGTTCATCTTGGTCTTCCTCGTTTTGTTTGGGATATGCTTTCCATGTGAGAGCTTGTTTATCTAATTGACACACATGAGAGTCCCTTGAAGACCCTACTACCTATGGCTAGATACTAGTGGACATTAGCCTTCCTAGCTTTCTGACACAAGACATAAATGTTTGGAAGGTTTGGGGCTTCGAGGGGCTTGCTTTTGCCTCACTTGTGACAATCTTCAATCCATAGTATAAATGGTTTCTTCCAACGTATATTCCAAGTTCATGTATTCATTGCCATTTGCTTCTTCCCCATGGTTTCCTTGAGTTTTGCATTCCACTCTGATCGATACTCCTTTATTAGTCTTTACTTGGAGATTTCTCAGCGTTCATCATAAAGAGAGGTCATTCTTGTGGGCAGCTTCAGTGCTCACATTGGGAGGATCTATGCATTGATCCATTATTAGGCAAAGGATATTTTTTGCCTAAATGAGGTAGACCCATCGATTGTTGGGGTTCAAAGATTCTCAAATGATGCTTCTTATCACATCACGACAAATGGGGTCACCCTCTCAAGCTTGGCGAATCACATTGTTTCATCATTCTCATTGAACTCTCATGCAACTAAGAGAGCGATAAGTACACTTGTTTTACCACAATGGTTGGATTAGTGTTGTAGTCTTAGTCTTGGCAACCAGCGTTTGCTTCCTTAGCTCTTGGGCCTCTTTGTCTCCCCATTGATTGCCATGTTTGACCACAACTTCCTTGCTTCTACCCTACAAGATTACCCTCCGCCCATGTGATATCATCAATTTCCTAAATGAGTTAGGAATAGCACAATTTTGACAATTTTGGCATGGGATACATTTTTAGTATAGGGACTTAGGAGAAAAAGGAGAAATTACAACCTTAGTGGAATGTGGGGGCCACAGAAAGGAGGCAAATCGACCCCTAGCGATAATTTGCACTTGTGGAGGAAGAGCGAGAATAAAGGGGTGTGAGTTAGTGGAAAATGGGGTCCAAATGAGAGAGGACCAACTTCTATAAATAAGGCAAGGAGGCCTTCATTTAGGATCTTTTGTCTATCTATCTTCAGAAATCGAACTCTCTTGTAGATGTTTAGTGCAAGAAGAGTAGTGTTGTTTAGCACAAGAGTTCCAACCGGAATTTTCCACCCTTATTTCGGAGAAATTTGAGTGTCTTCCTAGTGAGGCAATTTGGGAATCTAATTCAAGGCTTCCATCAAGCTTAATTGCAGAAGAGTACCCAGTTCCGCGCACTGCGTGGATGCAGAGGCAACTTGTGGATCACAATTTGCTGCAACTGAAGTTGGTTAGAGGATTTGAGCATTTGTAAGAAGATTTCTCATCTTGAGGTCGGGACTTCGGCATCATTTTGTAGGGTTGGAGCTGTGGGGTAAATTGGAGGGCTGAATTTATCTTATTTGGATAGTGCTTGGATAGTGCGCAGAGCGGACTGAGGAGGGTCTGCGTAGAGGCAGGGGAAGACCCATTTCCGAAGGAGTTGGGGTTGGAGAAATATGGTTATTTCTAGATGAGAGTTTGCAGTGATTTTGGAGGCTTTCTAGTAGGGGATTTTGGGCATATTCAATAGAGCATTTTTCTGTAGTGCGCACAACTAGCAGGAGAGGGCAATTCATGCTTCTTGGGGACTTCCGGGCAGCTAGAATCAACCCAAACCCTTTCTGGGTTTTTGTGGGTTTGGGGTGAGGAGACCAAAACTATTTTTGCAGAATTTTCTTGGTTATATTGAGGGAAAAATTCCAGTTCCATTCCAGCAGCAATTGACAAAATTTCTGGGTAGTGCGTGCTACCAGTTTGAGCCATTTTCAACCCTTGGGTCATCCTATTACTACTTGGGTTTTGCATAGCTTGCGAAAAGAAGCCCAGGTTCAATTGTTCTTACTTATGTGTACCCTTTTCTTCAGATTTAATAAAATGGCTCACCCAACATTGCACGAAACGGGGATGCAAAAGCGTCATTTCCCAAAAATCTAGGAAGCGAAGCGTCTACTATATATATATATATATTTTGCACATATTTTAAAAAAAACATCCCAAATACCAAATTTATTGGAGAAGACATGAAAACATGCATATTTTTACATAAATCAAGATAGATATGGCATCCATGATTCCATTGTACATCAATGATTAATTATTCGAGCATCAATCATCTAGATTATAGCAATTGCTAACATACATCAAATTTATTAGCATATTATAAAACATAAAACTTTTAGAGGTTAAAATCATCAAACATTCAAGTAACTTATCTAGCAAGTGAGCAACTGTCAACATTAGTCATGTCCAAAATTCAAATTATAATGTTTACTAAAATATGCCACTTGGCCACCACCAAGACTCAAGTACACACTAAACTAGGAAGAGTAAAACAAAAAAGTTCCAATGCACAACAAGCCTACAAGTCTAATCTATGACAAAAGTAGTAAATTGTTAATATATCTACTAATCTCTTCTCCTTCCACCACAGATAGTACATGGCGGTGGGCCTCCATGTGGTGGCAATGAGAAGATCGTGGAAGTGGACGTTGTGGCACTGAAATTGATGAAGATGAAGCTCTTGTTGTTGGTGTTGAAGCATGGAACTTGGGAACCAAGGTACAAGATGGGGGTGGCATCTCAACTCGATCATGATCATCTTGGATAAGAGCATCCTCTAATTGCTCTAATCACATCACTCTATTCTCCACATTGGGCTCCTCTGGATTTCTGTCCCAAACCTTAAGGTACTTATTAGTCTTTGCATCATCACAGTAATAGGACAACAATCACAAGTTGTAGTGAACATAAACCAAACTCTCTACCCGGTCTAAATTTAACTTGTTCATTTTTACACTGTGGATGAAAGAATAAGAGCTCCAACATCTCTCTGCAGAAGAAGTGTTTACCACCTGTGATAGCACCTGCAATGCCAAAGTCTGTAGAAGTGGAGTAGCACCTCCATGCATGTTCCACCACTCAAGATAAGAAAAACTCTCTCGATCTCTAATTGCATGCATGCTCCCGAATGGACTAGTGCTAAGCGTATAATTGCTCAACTTTTTCTGTACCATGGTAGCCTCCTCCTCATCAGGGACTAATTTATCCAATGCTCTCGTATAAGCCTCTAGAACCTCTGGATGTAGGTGTGGTTTTCTCCTGCTCCCCCCCAAATGGTGTTGAAAGTCACGATGGATGATAGTGTTTTGGTGTGAAAACATATGCTAAGGCATACAATGGAATGTTTAGCATATCCCATCATTTTTCCACCTCCGTACAAATATAATTGTACAAGGTGATATCTCTAGGCTCAACGATGTCTTTAATTTGCCCCAACATGCTATCCATTTGCTCGTATACCTCCCTAATTATTGGCTGATCTAAATTTGGAAACTTGATCATGTAATAAATTGGTTTGATGAATTGCAAAACATATTTACTCTGTGACCAAAATAACATGTCAAGGATAACGTCCTTGGCTACATTAACACCATCTCTATCAGTGTTAATTTCCTCCCATGATTCAGAGGTGTCCATATTAGTTAAAGCTTGTCTCACCTTCACTAGCTGCTTAAAGGTGAAATAACAACTTGCAAATCTTGTTTTTGCAAGTTTAAACAACTGCAACTTGGAGTAAATGCCATAAAAGTAGATTACCCTTGTATGCCTTGTGATAAATTTAATGATTTGCTTCCCTCTCTTGTAAAGCTCATTAATCCATCCACATTCTTTATGCTTCACAATATCATGCATCAAATGGTTCAATGTGTGCACCAAGCACTTAGACCAAAAGATGTGTGGATGAGTACGCTCAATAACTTTTCCTGTTGCCCTACAATTTGCTGCATTATCAGTGATCACTTGAACCACATTATTAGGACCAACATCTCTGATTGATTGCAATAGGAGATCTACAATGTTTTGGGAAGTTGCACTGATGGAGGAGTCATGGCATGTAATAAATACTTCACCACTAGCAGAAACACCAAGAACATTTATCAAATGTTGGTTTCTAATATTTTTCCACCCATTTGATACCCCACAATCCACCCACTCATTTGTAAAATGTGTCAAAGCTCTTTGTGTTGGGCATTGGATAATCCAGCGCTCCCCGTGTGTTTTGTGACATGGACTAACCGCCTCTTGAGGATCCGTTAACTCTGGCGATGTGTCCGTTTACTAACACCTGCGGGTTATGGTGTAACGGCAATCGTGATCCGAACAAGTGGTATCAGAGCCAAAGGTCTCGAGTTCGAATCACACCCGGCTCGCGCTGGGGGGGAGATTGTTGGGCATTGGATAATCCAGCGCTCCCCGTGTGTTTCGTGACATGGACTAACCGCCTCTTGAGGATCCGTTAACTCTGGCGATGCGTCCGTTTACTAACACCTGCGGGTTTTGGTGTAACGACAATCGTGATCTGAACACTTTGAACCTTTGCTTTTTCTCTTCCTCATAACACTCTTCTAGCTTTCTCATAGCTAGGGCTTTTTTATCCTTTTGGGGCTTCATTGATGGCCTTAACCATATGATGTCAATAGGGAGAGCGAATTACATTGAATTGTACACCGCAATGACAAAGAAATTAGACTATCTTTCCATCCACATCATCCCTCCCAACAACATTAAGGTAACCCCTTATTGTTCTACCTCTAGTGGTTGCAAAAGTACCATGAGGAGATGAGCTACCAAATCTAGAGGTTGCACTTGATTCAGCCTGAGTTTTTTGTTTCTTGTTTTTTTGTTGTGCAACCTCCTCTATTTGGATGTATTTTCTTCTTTGTCCAATTGAAACATTTAGGAAATTTGTATCCCCACGACACCCTTTTTTCTCATCACTGTCCATCACCGCACAAATATGCCTCCTCACACGGGTATATGAACCAGTGTGGAAAAAGTCGGGAATAAATCCCGATTAAATCCCGATTTTTTGATTTTTTGGCTGGCCGATTAAATCCCAATTTTTTGATTTTTTTGGCTGGCCGTTTAATTTTGCCGACTTTTTGCCGACTTTTTCGAAAAACTCCCGACTTTAACGACTTTTTCAACTTTTCGACCCTTGCCGATTTAATCCCGACTTCGACTTTTTCCACATTGATATGAACCACTATGGTTTTCCTCCATGACAACCATGAGGGCACAAAAACTTGTAGCTTCCACCCCGTTTTCCCCCTTCAAGTTTGGTCACATAGTTCCACAAGGGTGTCAATGCAACTTTCACCTCTAGTGTTTCAGTTTTCTCTTCAGGTTTATCCCCTTCCTCATCATAGATTCGGTCACTCATATGGGGACCACTATCCTTTTGTTCTTCTTTCCTTCTATTCCTACTCCCTCTTGCCGTCATGAAAACCAAAAGTGGAATGATACATAGAAGCCAAAAGAACACCATCTTGGAATATGAATATAGGTGGTGAACAACCTGCAAATAAATGAGCAAGAACAAAGAATGGGAAAGAGTAGGTGAGGGAGGAGAAAAATGCAAAAAACAATGAGATAAAAATGAGGGAGTTTGGGGTTTGCACTTACCTCTTTTGCCTCATTTCTTTGGTGTACTGATTTGTGCATGTGTGGTCAAATTTTATTTGTTGTTGCTGGTTCAGGTTTTGGTATTTACTATTATTTTCCTTAGTAGGAATAGTACAACCCACTCCACCTCACCCCCTTCCCATCGATATAATCTACACACTTCAATACATTTTGATGTTTATGTAGATTCCTATGCCTTTCCTTTATTGTGACTCTTTCCTTCCTTCATCTTTTTTTCTTCTCTTAGAATTTTCAAGGCAAAATCCGACTCACTTTCCAATGCCATGGGGAAAGTATCTTTGAAGTCTTATCCCCATACCATCCATTATGGGAAAGCTATCCACCCTCGAGGAACTTTACCCATGAATGTTTTGTTTAGCAATATGCCCAAGGTTATATGTTTGGTTTAATGAGTGGAAGGCTAGGCATAAATATCTCTAATTTGTTGTTGCTCATGGTCCTTCCTCCGACCCATCCATGTGTTGGGATTATTGTTCATTTTGTCAACTCAAGAAATAGACTTTTTTTGCCTAAAGGAGATGCATTCTCCTCTTGGCCCTTTGCACCTCTTCCTAAGATTAAATCTTAGCTCACTGTCTTCCCCAAGAAGGCCCCACTTCCATCTTACATGGACAGCAACTCTTGGGTTTCTCATATAATTTCTCTCTACATCCTAACAAGTATCATCTTAATTCCTATCCTTGTCCCTCCCCCCCTTCTTGCTTCCCTAAAAGACATTGAGAGGGGTGTTCAAGGGCTAATGGTTGGGTGAGGGCTTTCAGGAAGGATTCCTAAAACATGGTTTGGTCTCTCTTGCATTCTATGTTGTTGATCTTTTCAACCAAGTGGTTTGCTCAAGCATCCCCCCATCGTGGTCTCAGTGAGTCATCCAGCTAATATTTAAAATGAGCAGTAGTTCTAATCCAAACTATTTCAAAGGCATCATGATTGGGCACATTATGAGCACTTCATGCAACTGCAAGTGGCGAAAATGTTGAATGAGAATGGTTATATCTAATTAATTGTCAGAAAATCTCCAATTTTTCATAATGTTGTTACGTTGTGAAAATTCTATCACTGCAGCGACTGATTTACTTTTCCTACTTATTTCACCATAAGTTATTCATGAAATTACTTCAACAAACATTAAAATAAATACTGCTGCAGATATCACACCGTAATACATAAAGAAACATATGCACAAGAATAACACATTGACACAACCATTTTGGCCTAATGTCCTCGGAAAAACCCAATGTGGGAAAACTGTTGCAGCCAGGGAGGATTTTATTATTCAACAATTTTCTAGTACAATAGGGTGCCGAACTGGCTCACCCACAGATAGACGAATTCTCCAACACTTCTATTGAACCTGGCGTAGGCTTTACTGACCTCTGCGTCAGCCTGAAACCCTCAGCGTCAGCCTATTGAGGCTCTGCGCAACCTCTCTGGCCTTCTACGTCACTCTTGTAGGCTTTGCGCAGTCTCTGTTGGCTCTGCGTAGTCTCTGCTGCCTCTGCGTGGCTTCCTAGAGACCCCTGCGTCTGCCTCTTCTGCCTCTGCGCTAATCTCCTGTCTCTCTGTTCTGTTCCTGCTGCCTCCTGACTGCCCTCCAGACCACTGGTTCAATTTCTCAGCTAACCTTGCTCCAGAAATTGAACTGATTGGTCTCCTTCAGTGTGTTCTCGAAGTGACCCTCAAGCCTCCTCTTATACTTTTCTCGTTGACAAATCAACGGTTGAGATTAAGTCCTTAATCAACGGCTAAGATTAGATCTGGCTTGGTCCATGTCTTTTGGACCATTCTATCATAGTTTCATATTAATACACATTATTATCTTCTTTTCCCTAAGTTTAGACTTAGGGACTCTATTAAAAATATTAATTATTTTAATATCTCTTGAATTGTTTAGAATCTGCCCAAACCCTTTTTGGGTATTAGAGATCTCATGTGCCCCAACCTCTCCACCAAATTTCGTGGCTAGAGCACATCTGATGCTATCCCAAATCAACATGTGTCTTGTTTATGGCGAGGTGAATACATTTCTTCATCTTTTTGGGGTTCATAGTTATTTGTTTCTTTCCTTTTTATTTCCTTAGGAGACAGCGGGAGGGGCATTCAAGGTTTAAATTCTAGTGGTTGATGGTGAGGGCTTCTAGGTAGAATTCCTCAAACATGGTTTGGTCTCTCTTACATTCGATGTTGTTGATATGAATGTACTCCTACTAAAACCCAAAGACAAGTAGAGAGGAAGAGATCCCAAGTGTGTTGAAATGACTTGAAGACCACCTCTATTTATACCAGTGTTTTAAGAAACGGCCGAGTCAACGAGTTGATCCGTTTCAATAGCCTGTGCAATGACTCGGTGAGAAACCCGGTTCGGACGCTGACTCGGCCGAAACGGAACGAGTCCGACATGAAACGGCCGGGTAGCAGTGGGCACGAAACCGGACGCAAGGCACGCTGTTTAACTGTTTTTTTGGGGATTTTAAATTAGTTTTAGGGTTGATTTGGAGTTCAAACAGTTAGTAATATTGCTAATAGATCTTTGGGGTCCATATCCCCCTCCCAAAACCTATTTAGCTCAACCAAGTGCTCTCATTCTCTCACAGCAATCTTATGCATTTGTGTGAGAGTCTTCTTTGAGAGTTAGTGAGCAGTTCTTGAGCTTGTTTTGGAGCAGCAGTGAGGAGTCTTGGAGGAGCATTGTAGCTGGAGTGAGGAGCTTCTTGGGCAGCCATTTGGAGCAGCATTGAGGAGCTGATTCTTGGAGCAAGCTTGAGGAGGCAGTTTGTGCCTGGAGGTATTTTTTTTCACCTCTATAAATCTGTTTTTGCTTATTAAATTTTAGGTGCATATCTAGAAAGCCTAGAGAGTGGTTTTTG
>APFE031486022.1:0-10783 GCA_000404065.3 Pinus taeda
GTTTTGGACACGATGGTTTTCGGTCCATGGTATTGGATGCTTCGACATGTATAAATATGTATTGTAACATTGAAAGGAACATAATGAAAAATCAAGCTGGTAGTCTCGGTATTGAGATCCAGTGGGAAATCTCTGTGTATATGTGTTTTATGTGTTTTATGTGTTATGCTCTCGCATTTTTATTTTTCTTGTGATTTAGAATTCGTATGCAGGTAATTTCTGTACGGGGTTAAAATCTACATTTATCTCACTAATTCCCTAAATCCAAGCGCCTATCAACACCTTTCTGGTGCCCACCCCCATTTCACCAAGAAATATCATGTACCTCAAACCCTATTAGTGGCATCATCGACTAAGAATATCGATTTGTTAAAGGAAAACCACATTGTAAAAATGGCATTGCTCTATGTGCAGAAAATACCAGTCGAGTCTGCCAAAATCAACGAATTCAAATAAGTGTTTCTCCACCCACTATAATATGAGTAATGAATTTCACAATAAACCCTAAAATTCGTGCAAGAATTTTAGGAACGAATAATACTACAACAATTATTTCAAAATATGTTTCTGGTTGCAGGAATTTAGTTTGTAAATTTTGTGGGAGTTAAAGCGGTAGAAACCAGAGCAATTGTGCTGGATTGGAAAATTCCTTCAAGATTTGAAACTCATTAATGTTTTTTATTATGAGGATATGTTCATTGACTTTATCGCGGTGCAATTTGATCACAGTGCGGGCTTCCATAGATGATTGGTGGAGATGTGGGCTTCCATAGATGATTGGATGTGACATGGAGTCCTCATTGTTAGGTGGATGCCCTAAAGGTTCTAAGTAGGATGGTGAAACTAATGGTAAGCCACCTCATATTGGGGTAGCGTCAATGTTGTGAAGCTATAGAAGTTTCCTTGGCACTCTCTAAGAAAAACAACGACATTCCTTGCAAGCGTCGGACCAGGGAAGTCACATCCACATCCAGTTTAGATCAGATATTTCTGATAGATTAAACCAATGGTGAGAAGAAATTATGTTGGCTCTCAAAATCCCTTCAATTCACACGATGAATAGGCCAAGAAACCTCAGACTTCAGCCTCATAGGCAAAAAAATACTCGAACCCTTTCGACGACGATGGCCATGCAATTTCAAGTTTGAGTCATGCCAAGATGATTAAGACATTGCAGGAGAAAAATTACATGAACCCTTTCGATGATGGCCATGGGGTTTCGGATCCAAGTCCCACCAAGAAGCTGGTCACCAAAGCAGTGCGGTTCAAATCCAGAAAGACATGAGTGGAAACCCCTAAAGTTCAGACCTGCAATCTGTTTAGTGGGGGTGAGGAGGAAGTCGAGCCTGCATCTTGTAATAAGAGAAATCCCAAGGAATCAAAATAAATATTAATGAAAATAATGACCATTCATATGAGGGTTTGAGTGAAAATAAAGGTAAGAATTATATCTCCCAAGTGAAACAACGAGTGGTTTCTGTGGGCAAGTCGGCCGTGAGAACTGCAGGAAAAGTGAAGGAAAGGGGTGCTCATCAGGCCCACAAGATCCAAATCAGGAAATGCATGGGCTCCTCATCAAGTGATACTGGTAAGAAGATCCCCAATTCGAGCTTTTCATCATTTGATAGCCCTGTTAATGTGATCCCTAATTTGAGTTCTCAAGACAAAAAAGAACGGTTATTAGGGTTTGAAGAGAAGGTTACTTCTTCTACCTCTTTGTCTTCATTAGTGTGCAAGAATTATAAGAATGATTATAAGAATGATTTCTGGGACAACAGAGGGTTTGAGAATCAATCGTTCCAGGAATTTGAGAGCTATGCCATTTTCAAGTATGAGGAGACCACTACATCTTCTTCTAGGCCTCCGACGACTTCTGCCAAATGGTACCCATCTCCCACTATTGGTCGAATTCTCCCAAAAATAGATGTCCTCACTCTTAAACGAGCACAACCTGCTGAGAGGAGATGCCCATTTTCACCACCTACCCCGGTGGCAAATTCAAATGTAGCTAATGGGTCGTTGGATGTTGGCAAACGCACTCGATGATGCAATCCAAAAGGCCTTTGGCCTTCAACATGCAACTTATTTGTTTCCTTGCAGAGGGATTCTTTCTCATCTAGTGAGAAGTCCAACAACCACACCGTTAATAATACGCTTAAGCCCGCAACAGATATTATGTAGAGAACAGGGGATTCAACTCTAAATTTATAGGGGAAGGTGACCCCTCAGAGGAAGGTGACCCCCGAGAGGAAGAGGACACCCCGTAGAAAAAGTACTGAAGCTGCAAATAGGGCTTTTCAACGGTCCATTAACAAGGGTCTTGTTGGAAATGGGACATCTAATGCTGCAAGGCGTGCATATTTTGATGGAAGAATAAGGGTTTCATCAAAAGCGATAGATCCCTGTTCAACATTCAAAATTACCACTTTATTAGAGTTATTGAGAACTCTAATCGTGTCTACTTTTGAAAGCACACTTAAAGTTAGCAAAGATACTCTCCTAGATATTCAAACATGTCTGCAACATAAAAAAGAAAAGATTGAATTTTTGCAACTTGAATCATAGCTACAACAAGAGGAGTTACAAAAGTATAGTCATTATTCTTAACTTTTCTCTGTTCAGAACATTGAAACAGACTCCCATAAGCAACAAATCAATAACGTTGTAGTTGATTTAGATCTGGTACCCAAGGAAGCAACAAAGTCACATGTAGATGCAGAAATTCAGTTTGCACTTCGCAAGTTGGTCATCAGACCTTGGGAAGAGCTTGTTCAGAACAAGCATAGAACTGGTCTTGGATATGACAAGGACGTGTCCTTTCATATTCCAGACTACTCCAAGCCAATCCAATTTCAAAGTGATGGATTTCTTTAGGACGGTTCATCTTCACCTGCTCCTCATGATAGTTCATCTTCAACTATTTCAGATTTTGGTCCTCTTCCACATTCAACCTAGTGCTGCCATGCATTTTTGCACATTTTGTATTACAACTCTCTTCTTGGACTCATACACACCGCTTCGGATTAAGGGGGGGAATGTTGGACACCTAATCCTCTAAGGGTTGGTGTGGAAGCTGAATAGTCTAAGGAAGTGCAAGAGAACTTGGAATACGAAACCAAAAGTTACGTGAAGGTACTATAAATGTATATCATTTGTTAATAATAGACATACTCTCATGCTTATCATTCATCTGTTGTTTATGCCATGAATGTGTCTACAGGGAAATTTCCTCAGTTAACTACAACCTAGAGATTAGCATCATTATCAATTTCGTGAAGCAAATAATCTTTGGTAAGTGGTCGATGGTATAAACAGAGCCGATGCCCACTAACAAGGAAATAAATTTTGGCATTATCAATTATAGTAAGACATATTGTTCCATTGTCATAAACTTCGGTAATTGAGTAAGGGCCAAGCCACCTCGTTTGAATTTTATCTGGGAAATCTTGGAATATCGAATCATATAGCGGCGCCCAATCTCCTTTATGGAAAATTTTCTTTTTTATCAAGCTATCACACCATTTAGCCCTCTACTGCTGAATTACGATAGTCCGTTGTAAATCAAGAAGACACATTTCATCTAATTCATTGAGTTGTTATAAGCATTGTGTCTGTGCTTGTAAGGTCCACCCTAACTTTCTTGGAAATTTTGAGAGTCTTAACTTCAAATTCAGTTGGAAAAATGGGTTCTTTACCAAAAACAAGCTGATAAGGTGAATAGCTAGTAGTATTGCGCCAGGTTGCCTGATAGGCCCATAAGGCCTCTGGGAGCTTGACAGCCTAGTCTCAACAATTCAGAGATACTATTTTAGTTAAAATTACCTCTAAGACTTTATTAGTGCTTCCCACCTACCCACTTGCTTGCAGATGGTAAGGAGAATTAAATTTGTGTTTAAGATGGTAATTTTGTAGTGTGGTTGAAATTTTGTGAGTAGTGAATTATGATCCCCTATTTGTTACAAGCTCCCAAGGCAGCCCATATCGAATAAATAGTTCGAACAAAAAATTAATGACTACTTCTTCCATGGCCCTTGGGAGTGCTACTACTTCCACCCAGTTAGTAACATAATTTGTACAAACCAGAATGTATGCTTTCTGATTGGAAGGTGGGTTAAAGGGGCCTACAAAGTCCATTGCCCATATTTCAAACGGTTCCAGTACAATTTGCAATTGAAGGGGTATTTCTTCAGAATGAATGGGAAGACCCATCCTTTGATAGCTATCGCAACTCCGAACATATTTATTTGCATATTTAAATATTGTGGGTCAAAAATAGCCCATTTGGAATACTTTATATCCAGTTCTTAGATTAGCAAAGTGACACCCACAAGGCTCATCATGATTGGCCCTGAGGATATCATAAATTTCATCTTCTTTGACATATCTTCAAATCTGAATATTAGCCCCTGTATGATAAAGGTAACCGTCCATCCATGAAAAATGTGTGTTGTGTTGGATAATAAGATTCTTTTCCCAAGATGACAAATGTGATGGCAATTTTCCAGTTGCCAGATAATTTGCTACATTAGCATACCAGCGTATTTTGATAGTTACAACAAACAAATGTTCATATGGGAATTGGTATTCAACTAGGGAAGAATCAATTGCAGCTAGAATTCTTGACAAAAAGTTTGCAACAAGGTTTTCCCTTCATGGCCAATATTTTATGGTAATGTCAAACTCTTGCAACAATAATAACCAACGAGTTACTCTATCATTGCTAACAGGTCTTTTACCTAAATAACAAATGGCAGAATGATCAGTGTACAAAAAAACTGGATACTTGTTATGTAATGGTGAAATTAATTTATGGCATAAATAAAAACTAAAAATTCTTTTTTTTTTGTCACATTGTAATTTAGTTCAGTGGACGTAAGGTTCTTGCTAATGTAATAAAGGGCATAAGGATTTTTATCCTCTTCTTGTCCGAGGATTGCTCCTATCACCGGATCTAATGCATTTGAGGATATATGAAATGGCAAATTCCAGTTTGGTCCCCGCAACATAGGAGCTATTGAGACCATCCTCTTTAGATTTGCAAAAGTAGTCGCACATTTATCAGTCCATTCGAACTCCACATTTCCAGCTAATACATAGAGAGGTGCTGCAATTTTTTAAAAAATTGCTATAAAATGACGATTATAACTAGCATAACCAAGGAAAATACATACATCTGTCTACGTTTGAGGAGTAGGAAGTTTAATAATTACCTCAATCTTGGTTGGATCTACCTAAATTCCTATATTAGAAATAAAATATCCCAAAACTATGCCCTCTATCATCATCATGTGACATTTTTCGTGACTGGGGCACAGCCTGGTGGCTATACATCATGCAAGAAATTTCTCAAGATTCCGCAAATCTTGGTGAAATTCATCACCATAGGGGGTAAATTCATCCATATATAGTTCAAATATCTCACTAATGAAGTCGGAAAATATAATAAGAATTTCCCTTTGAAAAGTGGCTGGTGCATTGCACAACCCAAATGGTAAGATTCTATATCAAATGTTCCCCGTGGATAGGTGAATGTATTTTTGTCTTGGTCTTCAGGGGAAATCTATATATGATTATATCCACTAAACCCATCTAAGAAACACACATATTTATTTCCATCAAGAGTGTCTAGGACTTGATCCACAAATGGAAGGGGGAAATGATCCTTCTACATGAATTTATTTAATTCTCTGTAGTCGACACAAATTCTCCACTTTCCATTCTTTTTGGGGAGTACCACTAGTGGTGAAACCCATTGACTATCAGAAATAGGATATATAAAATTAACATCAAGAATTTTTTGAAGTTCTTGTTTTACTGTATCTCCGAGGTGTGGATTTAGTCTTATTTGTGGTTGATGAATGACCCAGACATCTTTCTCAATATAAATATGATGTGTACATAGTTGTGGATCGATTCCCTCCATATCTGAATATTCCCAGGAAAAATCATGTTTATATTTTTGAAGAATTTGAATCAACCTTTCATGCTGGAGGTCATTAAGGTTGGCATTAATGTTCAGGGTCTTGCCAAGATCAATTTCAATAGGAATATTGTTGTGTACTATAGTCGTAGGTATGTGTTAAATGTTCAAATCGTCTAATGGATCTCCTTGGGCTTTGTTATCAAGAACAACTTTCAGCATTTGACAGGTTGGGTTCCCAATAAAGAAGGTTGATTAATAGATCCATTAATTACATTATCCTCGGTATGTTTTTTAAAGATAAGGGCTTTATCAACAGTAAGAGGAGAGCGTAAATTTCCTCCTTGATATTCAGGTGGGGAACATCTAAAGTCATCCGTCGATATGTTGGGTTTAGCGGGAGGGTATGAAATAATATTCTTGATGGCTGGTCCTTTAGCAATAGTGATTCTTCCAGTTTGACAACCTATGTATGAATCTGGAGTGGCAAGCCATGGTATTCCTAATATAAATGGATCTCCTTCTAGTTTATTTCTAGGATTGAGGACTAGAAAATATGCTAGATATTCTGAAGAATCTACATAAACAATAATATCATCTAAAATTCCTTATGGTTTTACAATAGATCTGTGAGCCAACTCCAACATATTCGGAGTTGGTTTAAATCTAGTTATTCTAAGGAGTCCACAAATTTCAAGTGTTATAATATTTATGTCTGCTCCTAAGTCCATCAAGGCATTTGGGAAATTATATCCCTGAATCTGAACCGTAACAACAAGGTTTCCAAGGTCATCGTATTTAATGGGTATTTGTTTCCCCAGAATAAGATAAGGGAGTTTCCCTAAAATGTGGATTGTAGGAGCATCTTTCAGTTTCCTACCAGGATTCTTAACACATAATTCTTTAATGGTTTTAGCATAAATCGATATCTATCTAATAACATGCAGAAGAGGAATTTTGATATATAAATTTTGCAATCCCCTAAGAGGTCAAAATTAGGTTGTGCAAGTGATTTTACTATGGTCAAACTTTCAGGGAATGGGGGATCAGTGTCCGTAGTCTCAATAGGTGGTTGTTTTTCAGTTGGTTTTCTGGACAACTCCACTTTAGTAATGATTACAACATGATGATATTATTCTGTCAATGAATGCTCCTTAGCAAGTTTATCATTTTTTGATTGCTCTTGATTTTTTGAGTGATCTTCTCGAAAGATGGTTCTTCTAGATATCAGATGTAGTTCATTACATTCTAAAGAAGAAGAGGGATCTGAACTTTCCAACATTTTGAAAAATTGCATAGGTCTACTATTTGGATTAAGATTTGGCTGTGCAGGTAACTGAGGTCGAAGTGGGGGCAAAGTGTTTGAAGGTAATTGAAGTGGAGATTATACTGGTGGTTTATGTTGTGGCTGAGGCATTGCCCCCATTGATTGATTAATCAGTCCAGAGGGGTGTTGCCAATTATGGGACCACATTGGCCCTTAATTAGGTTGATTCTTCCATTGCAGAGGATACAAGTTATTTGATGTATTTTGCAATGAAGTTGTGGAATATTGTTGATTTGGCCAAGAGGGACTGAAGAATGAATGATTTGTCCAGGGTGGTAAACTATATGATTGTGGCTACCAGGTATTAGGAGAATGTTGCTGGCCCTACCAATTTTATCTAGGAAATTGCTACTGAGCAAATTGTCCAGAGAAAAACATAGAAGGGTCCTGTGACATACTTGATGGATGATTTTTCCATTGTCGTCATTGTGCCACAAAATACACTGGTTCTGGCTCTTCTTAAACTTCATTAAATATAACCTTTAGCCCAAGAAGTGAAGGGAAATGATCAGTTGAATGATTTTTGGTGCAAATGGCATTGTCTCAACTTTGTCTAATGGACATTCCTTGCGACTATGATTCTTTCGACAATGTGGACAGAAAATTGGCAATACATGTTCTGCTTCAGTTTGTTTCTTTTTTACTTGCAAAACATCGAACTGTGTCATTGGGGTACTTAAAATATCAATTTTAAATTCTTCTAAAAGATTACCAATTTCTACTCATGTAACTCCTCCACCTATGGTTCCGCTAGAACTACTGAGAGGATTGTGACTTCCAGGTTTGGTTCATGTACTTCCTCGTGAACACCTCATACATAGTTTTATGATGTCATCATATTCTTCTTTGGAGATGTCACCTTGACCCATTAAATTAAGTGTTTCTATCCATTCATCTTTCATGCCCCTAATAAAAGAAATTTTTAATACATCCTTAAGTAGGGTAGTGTATGGTGATCTTTGTAAATTATATTGGAATTTTTCAACATATTCTTTCAAAGTTTCATCTTCTTTTGACATCATTTTAAATATTTATTCCCTTAAATCCCTAGATCAGCAATAGTCCTGATATTTAGTGAGGAAGGATTCGTTCATTTGATCCCATGAGGTTATAGTACCACCTCCCAACCCCATGAACCATCGTAATGCTGCTACCTTTCAGGTAGAAGAAAACAACTTTTAATTTTTGAGGGTATGCAGTATAATCATAACCTCGACATAAAACATCAATCTCAAACAAAAATGCATCAGGATCTTCAAAAGCCATTCCATGGAAATTTGGAAGGTTCTGCAATGTAATAACCTTCATTGGTGCATTACAATGTGGATCAATAATAGGATATTCGTTGAAGTTTGTGTCCCTGCTGCTGCATTTTCCATTTGCTTAAAGATTTGCAAGAAATATTCAAGAATCCTGTAATCATGACGTACTGTCTGGAAAGCAATATACTGATGGGGTTTCGTACTTTGACCAAGTCTCACGACATTATTCAAATCAGGAACTTCAATTTCTCTCCTTCCAATAGGTGTTGCAGGGAATTTCGACTTAGAAGGTCATGGGTATGGTTCACTTGGCTCACCTCCCCCTTCCCATAAGTTACAAGAGTGCCCCTCACTTTTACTAGAAGGACTAAGAAGCCTAACAGATATGTTCTGGAGGATCTGCTCAGATCCTACTGCTTTATCATGAATCTCAACATTAGCTGCAGTATATGACCCTAATAATAAAGGGGAAACAACAATAGAACCATTCCCAGATACTGCTTGGGGACCTACCAATGATCAAGACTCTGATTTTCAAATGATTTCATCTATAAAGGTCGTTCTTCCTGTTGGGTAGGGGTCCCATAGGTCTACGTTTTGTCTAAGTCATGTAAAGTATCCGCATTTTGAGAAGCGGAGCACGATCCGTGCAAAGTTATAGGATTTAAAGGGGATTTAGGGCAGGTCAAAGCCCCTTATTTTGTAAAGGGATTGGATAAGTTTGACTATTTTTGAGCTTCACCCATGGTTTGTAGACCATGGTATTGTAAGGGAAAACTATATATAAAGGAATGCTTCAGTGATTCAAAGGCAGTAATGGATGTTATGATATGATTTTGAGTCTGCAATTGTGATATCTTTTTGTATTTGGGCGAAGGGGAAGGCTCTCGCAGCTGTGTGCGCAGGCCCCTGCAGTTGCATGCATAGGGTCAGAAAGATTGTATCAGTGAAGATTTGAAATAATAAATAAGAATTTGGAACAAATCAGTGTATCTCTATATGTTCCTGTAGTTTCTATATTTATACCTCATTAGGGTTCACTTTTGTATATTTCTTCTGTAATTGCATTGCGAAGGTTCAAATAATGTTTTATATGATGAATAATGCATGTTAAACTAGTCACATGTAGCTCGTGGGTCTGTTAACTAGGAAAACACTCTATGACTGTAATAATAAGGTTAATGGTTTGTGAAGTTCAGATTAAGCCCTAAAATGAAAGAAACATTACAGCCACACTGCATATTCCCTCTCGATGCAGAAACCTAGTTCTAGCATCCTCCAATATTGCCTCGGGTGAGAATGTTGTCTGCGCTATGCATATCGTTGCTGAAAGGGCCAGTAGTATAGGGTTTTTTGGTTAGTGCAGAGTAACTATGAACCTGGTTCTAAGCCCATGAAGCCAACAAATGGTTCCATTTCCTGGATCTAGATCTATCTAAGGGATGTGTGATGTGGCGACCGACTAAAAAATAGATACAAGATTGGGTATATCTAAAGTTGCACAAATTTGCAGCACAAGAAAATAGAAATCCATGCCAGTCAACGGAAAGGTGGTTACAGAGGTATATCTATACAGAACATAACAAGATATTTTTCGCAATTTTCGCTAATGAGTTGCATGAGTGGCTTTCAAAACTAGCTGCCAACGAACCATGTTGGAAACATGACGATCCTACTGTGTGGACCCTAGAGCTGATTAAGCAACTTAAGGACACTGAAAATAAGGTTGCAAGAGTTGTTGACTACTGGATCAATAGTATTATTGGAGGCTTTATTAAAATATCCGCGATTGACACATCAATATCCTACAATGAAGCTAAGCACTGATTTTTCAAAGGTCCACGAGGTCAGTACCTGAATTCTTTAAAGCTTTGGATTAAGATGATGTTATGTGAAAAGGGTGTACTGCCTATGAATTAATGTTTAAAAGAAGCTAGATTGGTGTTAAGAAATTTACCCAAGAACATAAATTAATTACCGAGAGGAATAAATATAAAATTAACCAGCAATAACCATAAACACATAAATACACATGTTTATCCGGGAAAACCCCAAATCCGGGGAAAAAACCCAATCATAATGAAATTTCATTATCCTTGGCCAAAACCCTGGCCAATCCGGCCAAGTGAGCCTTCACCGCTCACCTCCAGGCCATATCTTACAATGAAGTCTTCCCCGCCTTTTATAGGCTCCATTACATATAATACCACGGGCAGAATACCATGGGTGCACAATACCATGTGCCCCAAAACCATCACTATTTAACCTCGTCAA